>WURV02111100.1:0-125312 GCA_011762755.2 Epimenia babai | reverse complement strand
CCTGCCGGACGGCTTTAGCATACGACTTCGTCTTCAAACGTACACCCCAGTTACACTGGGGGTTTTTAGGTTAATAACCCCACCAGGAAACTGGTGGGGTAAAACATCATTCTCTCCTTGAGGTTGGGCCACTACAAAAGCAGTGGCGCCATGTCCATCAATAACACCTTAAGATTGGGGAAAATGGAACGCACGACACAAAAGGAAATCATTTTTTACTACGCCATACGTCGTGGCAGTAGGAACCTGTCTGTCCTGAATTTTCTCACGAACATCGCTGATGAGTTGAACACAAGAGCCCTCATAAGAACCATGGTTCCATGTTTCCCAGAGAGTTGCTGTAAAAAGGCCATTATTCTCAAGGCCCTCAGCCGTTTGATCATCTCTTGATGCTGACATGCAGATAATCTGACACTTAATATCCTTGAATACATGTGTCGGCAGAGGGCGAACAGCAGCTTTCGAAATAGGTGCGGGTCGAATAATTGTTTCCGAATGACAACAGTCAGCTACAATCAGAATCCGTGAATCCGCAGGCGCCAATTTCCAGATTGCCCCCAATTCATTATCAGTAATATAGCCATTCCAAGATAAAAGAATCTCATTATAGCCATCTGGTTCATTAGGGTCTTTGGTGAAAACCTGTGCCCCATGGCCAGCGAAGGTGAAAATTAAATTATCACCAGGTTTTAGTGAACGAACAAGCTTCTCAAGGGATCCTAAGATGTTTTCTCGAGTTGCATGTTGGTCTTGTAGGGCAGTCAGGCGAACCGGATGTATGCTTTTAATGATATCAAACATCAAGTTCATATCATTGCCACATCCCGAGCAGCCAGCCTTGCCATCATAACCATCGTAATCGGCAGGATTAACCCCTCGCAAGGCAGTCATAAGAGCATAAGTTTCCATAATTTTTCTCCATTGTAGGGCCATTATTGATAGGCGGACGAAGTTGGTTTTTGCAATACCAACCTGAAAGAGAGAGGTAAAGTGTCAAAGAACAAAAAATACAGTAGCAATCAAGTAAGGCCCTTAATAATATTTTTATCAATCAAAACTTACAAGTATTTTATTTATTACCTTAATAAAAATTTAATATTTTAGGTATAAATATTTTTTATATGTTTTTCATTTCAGTAATATACTATACAATAAAAACTTGATGTTAACAAAAACCAGTAATATCTCTTATTTAAGAGGTATATTTACACTAATATATAACGCAAAAAATTATTCCAAAGAAAATAAGCCCTAAGCAGTAGAGTATGACGAGCATAAATAAAAAATCAAATAATATCGATCAAGTCTACTATGTTGGAGCTGGTATCAATGTATATCAACATTCTAAAATACGTAACTTGGTCTATGCAGTACCTGATATTCTTGCCGTAGAGGCTCTTATAAGGGACAATTTACCCGGTGCTCAAACAGATACATTACTAGACAATGAAGCAACTGCTGCCAATATTCGTGATGCATTTCAAAAGGCCCTTGCTGAAATAGATTCACGGGAGGGTGAGAATAGTGTTGCAATTTTTCAGTATGCCGGGCATGGCACTCGTGATCATCACCTTGCAACACATGACTCTACATTGAGTCAAAAAGGCAATCCTAATGTGTTATTACATGTTGATGAAGTAATTAATATTGTGCAATCTTGCCGTGCACAATTAACCCTTCTCATTCTAGACTGTTGTTTTGCGGGAGGTGTGCCACAAAGACTTCTTGAAGGTCTCCGTACGTTTGAAAATATTGAGTCACTTATGCAACGGGACATAGTCCGGCCCCCTAGTAAGCTTGAAGATTTTCAGGGTGAAGGAAAAATTATTCTCTGTGCTGCAGCACCTCATCAGCCCGCTTTTGAGACGCGAAACACGCAACATGGATTACTAACGGGATCCTTAATAGAGTCATTACAAGGGGATAATGCAGAAACAAAAATTAACATCATGAATATAGTTGCAGAGACTATCAGGAAGGTGCAAGCAATTACCAAAAAAAAGGGCTTTGATCAAACACCAGTCTACTTTGGACATACACAAGGAGTGGTTACATTCCCAACTCTTAAACCTGGGGCACTCTTTTTTGAAAGATTTCCCAATAGTAGACACTCTATAAGAGAAGAGCAAAAAAATCATCGATTTCATTTCAATATGCCTGTATCTGAACCACTTTTTGTCAATCAGGCTAAAACTCTTCAGGCCTTGCACGATTCATTTGACGATCCAGATACACATGTGTGTACATTAACTGATATAGCAGGAACAGGAAAAAGTACAATAGCTCGCAAGTGGTACGATGAACTTATTGCCAAGGGGATCAGTCATAGGGATATTTTTTGGTGGGGGTTTGAACAAGATGATTCCTTTGAGGGATTTCTTGACCAACTTTTATTATATTTAGCACCTCATCTTAACATAAGAGATTTTGATAATTGGCAGCAAAAACGTGATATAGTGCACAATTTTGCACAAAAACAACCATTTACACTCATTTTAGATGCTTTTGAGGTAATGCAAATTCAAGAAGAAACTGATGATACCTTTGCCGCCATAAAAGATAATCGCCTTATTAACCTGTTGAATTTTATCGGAGAGATACCCAATCAAGGTCTCATCGTTATTACAAGTCGATATCCATTTCCTGATTTTAAAGCCATGGATGGAGTAGGTATGAGAACCTTGGACGCAGAACAATTAAATTTTTCTGATGCACGAAAGCTTTTGCGTGCATTAGGTGTCAAGGGTGATGATAAAGCTCTCAATGAAATTGCTACTCAGGTGGAATGTCATATTCAAAGCTTGCGTATTCTTGGTAGCTATCTTGTTGACCTCTTTGAAGGTGATAGCGCGCAAGCAAATGAATTATTACCCTTGGGTTCGCATAAGGGAATTGCGACAAAACTAACGCGCGTGCTAGAAGAGTATGCAAAGCATCTTACTCCAGCACAACTTTGTGTACTTCAAATATTTTCTGTATTCAACAAAAACATAGAAGAGTCAGAGCTCAATCATTTTTTTCGCGCAAAACAAGAAGATAGCAAATTTAATACATCACTTACTGACTTGAGTACGCTTGATTTTAAACTCCTATTAAACAATCTCATAAAACGCGGCCTCGTGACACGTGAGCAAAACGGTACATACACATGTCATAGTCTTATTAAAAACCATTTTAATCAAAAACTCACGGAGCAAGAAAAACATAGGATTCGTCAGGCCATAATCAACTATTATCATCAGCATCTGTCGACCAAGGAAGATTTTGAACAACAGGATATAAAGCCAGCAAAGGAATGTGTATTGCATGCCCTAGAAATAGATAACACAGACATTGCAGTAGATATTGGGGGTAAGCTCCTCGTCATTTTATTCAATCTTGAAGAATATCAACAGGGAATCGACATAGGAAAAAAAATTAATAAACACCTCAGTGAGCCGAAAGATAATGAAGAGTATATAAATTATTTGTATCACTTCGCATGTGTATTAATAGAAATGGAGGAATATCAAGCTGCAAAAAATATGATGGAAGATTGCTTAAGGCTTACAGAGGCAGTGGAAAAAGATAATAATAACCTGAAATCAAAAATCCATAATGCATTAGGACAAATAGAGTCGGTACAGAATAATTCTGATGCTGCACGTCAGCATCTTGAGCGTGCACTTAAAGAGGCGGTGAACGATGAGCCAGCATTGACAGCCGCAATATATAATAATCTAGGAAATGTATTTAAAGGAACGGAGGATTATACAGAGGCTGTTGCAATGTATAAGAAGTCAATAGAAACACCAGAGGGAGATGAGCACCCGAAATCAGTTGCAATTTGTATCATAAATCTTGGCTCTGCACTTTACAAACTTGAGAGGCTTAAAGAAGCGAGTGATTGCTATAAAAAAGCACATGCAGTCCTAATGGAGAATAATCTTGAAAATTCTAGTACAATGTCAGGATTACTGAATAACTGGTCCAGTGGAGATCTTGTCACAGAGGCAGCGGCTATCGAAAATTATAAAAAAGCCCTCGAAATAAGAAGAAGTATTTATGGGCCAAGGCATGTTAATACAGCTAAGATATTATACGCACTTGGAAATGTGTATAGACATCTCGATCATAAAGAAGAGGCTTTTAAATGCTATGAGGAGGCTCTAGATATATACAGAGAAGTTTGCGAACAGGATGATCCAATAATGGTAGAAAATTATTATAATCTCGGCGAAGGTTATTTCCAGAAGGAGGATCAAAAAACTGCTCTCACATATTTTCAAAATGCACTCAGGTGCCTACAATTAGCTAAAGAACCTAACCCAAAAAAAGTTGCTGATTGTTACAGGTATATCACACAGTGCTATATAAATCTTGAGGACTATAAGACAGCGTTGCCATATGCTCAAGCAAGCCTCAAAAAACATCAAGAAGCTTATGAAGAAACCGATAAAGAACTTGCAGAATGCCACAAACAATATGCCGATTGCTTAACAATCGGAGAAGGAAATATAAAAAAAGGTATGCACTACTACAATAAGGTTTTAGAAGCATATGCAGGCAATAGCTTTGAAATTGACGATATGCTCAAATGGACTTTTGACTTCCTAATTGTATATTACAAAGGAATGAATATTACCAAAAAGAAAGAAATTAAACAGTTTATTGACTTTATTCAAAAAGCTCAAGATATGAACTTATTCACCAAGGAGTATAGAAATGATGAAATACTATTCTTAATAGAACAGGCAAAATTGCAATACTCCATAGGGCACATACAAGAAGCTATAGCCACCTTAGAACAAACACTAATTATAGCAATTAATGAGTTTGGGCCACAGGATGAATGTGTACACGGCATAAAGATAGCTATAGAAATCTATAAAAATCAAAAATCATCAGAAAGAAGGAAAAAAAGTAAACAAAAGAAGAAAAAACCAAAAAAGCACTAAAAAACTTTGCATCTATAAGTAAAACACATATTATAAAGACATAACCAATACTCAACATGAAGTTCATTATACCTAGAAGTAAATTCCCATACGATGCCAAAGACATAGATTCGCCAAAGGCAGGCACATCCAACTCAACAAACAAAAGCAATACAACAGGTGCAAGGTATCCACATCCTTCAATATCTAATCAGCCAACAAGTTATGAAGAACTTCTAGCTGCGTTACCAAAAATAGAAGATAGTGAGTCAGACATTCCTGATGATCAAGCAATAGAGGATTTAATGAGTACATGTAGCGAAGAGATAGAGCACGCAATTCAAAAGGACTCTACTTAATCAAAAATAACCCAAAAGATAATCCATAAATATCTTTTTGGGTTATTTTTATAATCCATTATTCTAAACCCCCAAAGGTTCGGTGCGACCACTTAGATCGCACCAGAAAGGTTTGTGTACTCGCTATAGCTACGATGCGTTTTGTTCCCATGCATCCAGGGAACGGGTAGCATGAGCTATACCAGAATCAATCAGACCGAGCTTTTCTTCTTGTCCGATATCAAAATTATTAAATCGGGTATCACCAGTATCAACCCCAATTGAACGTCCTGCATCAGGGCTGCCAATGAATGCCTCATCCTGCGCTCGCATTGAGCACTCAAAGAGTGCCAATGCATGCTGCAAAACGTGGTTCACTGGCTGAGGATCAGGAAGCTTGTACCCAGCAAAATAGGCAAGCTCATGAGTGCTATCGGTTTTAACACCGATCGTCTCCCAGTTGCGTACCCAGACGTCATTCTCTAGGTCGCGGGTACTCAGGAACTCGTTGCATTCATCAGGATGCTCTTCAACATAAGCATTAGCTTCATCATAGCGGGGCGTATCACCACCATGATCGCGCTGATCGAGAAAACGCCTGCGATCGAGAATATCAATGGGGAAATTGTTCATCATACCCCCATCGACATACAGTTCATCTTCCCACTTTACGGGAAAGAAGAAGAAGGGGATAGACATAGACATACGCACTGCTAGTGCAACCTCCATATCAGGCGTACGTTCATCAGAGAAGATCTTGGAATAGCGTCGCGTCACATTAGTGGTGACAACATGCAGACCCTTGCCCGTAAGCTCACGCAAATCACCAAAAGTGATACGAGAGTTACCGGTGCACTTCTCCATAAGCTCACGCATGAGCTTAAGAAATGCATCACCCCTATACTGACCCCATTCGGTCAATATATGCAATTTATCGGCACCTGGAACCCAGCTGCCATCAAGGAGATCACGGAAATTCAGATTGAGTGCAAATTCACGTATATCCTGTGGGCTCATGCCAGCTGCTACCAAAGCAGCAATGATCGAACCAGCTGAAGTACCGGCAACATCTTTGGTCTGAGCTACGATGCCACGCTCTTCAAGTACCTGTATGGCACCAACTAAGCCGCAGATCTTGACACCACCACCTTCAAAAACAAGATTCCGGACATTTTTTGGAATGAGCATAGGGCCCCCTAAGCTGAAAGGTAAATGAGAAGAAAGGTTGGGAGTACTGACATAAGTACACAAACCCAACCTTCGAGAGTTTAGAATTTCAAAGAACACAAAAACCCCAGCGATTACCTACCGGGAGTACAAAATAATAAGCTATAGGGGTTATTTTGCAAGTACTTTAGCCATTATATCTTAATAAAAGATTAATAATTCAACACTATTCTTCTTCACATATATAGCGCGTAGGTGTTATGATGATATCCATTTCTTAACCCACAACATTATGCCGGCAAATGAAGAAACACCAGTTCCACAAAGACCAAAATTACCAAGTCTCTTTACTGAAGATGATTGGAAAGCAACGAAGTTAAGGTACATTGGAGTTGGTGTAAATAAGTTTAAAGATCCAAAAATCCGTAACCTTCGCTGTTGCGTAAAAGATGCCCAGGCACTATACGCAGGACTTATAGACAGAATACTTCGTGAAGATATAGAATCTGGAAATATTCCTATACAAAGCCACATAGAAACCGATTTCTTCGATGGAAAAGTATTTCTTGATGAAGAGGCAACGATGCAGACAGTGGCTAAGGAAATACAACTCGCTGTAGCAACAGCAATCCAAAACCAAGAAGCACTCATACTACAAATATCAACGCATGGAACTGCAGATGGAAGATTTATACTGCATGACTCAGATGCTTCAGATCCAAAAAAACTAAAGAGTACATCAATTGATATGAAGCTAGTCAAAGATCTCATCAATCATGCCATTGATGACGCAAGGCTAAAGTTCGCCCTTGTACTTATTGATGCCTGTTTTGGTGGCCTTGTAAATGATGAAGTGAAACCAAGTGGAGAAATTCCTGCATTAGTAGAGGCAGGTAAGAGTGCGGGATATATGAATCGTATATATGTGCCGGCAGGTTCACGTCTCGATGTACATCCATTAGGTCATTTTGAAGGAGAGGGGCGCATTATACTTTCTGGTGCACGCGCAGATGAACCAGCCATTGAGAATCACCACCCAGATGTACGCCACGGAGTAGCAACATATGAAATACTAAAAGCGTGGGGGCATGATGATCCGGTAAGTAAATCGTTACTCTGTATTTTAGATCAGACAGCAGAAGGAATCCCACATCACGCGGGGCGAATGGGTGTAGTACAAGAAGCTGCATACTCTATCGAAGAAGCACAAAGAAGACTTAAGGTAGTATCATTAGCACAAGATGGACCAGCACATGAAGAATTTCACCTGTAATAATATTTATGGAAATAAGATTTATAGAGGAAAAATCTGAAATACCAGAAGAAATACTCGCAAAAGTTCCCTCACTTATTCCCGATGAAAAACCTACAATCACACCAGAAAATATCCGTGCACTCTTTGTAGGTATCAACAAATTTCAAGACCGGAAAATAAGTTCACTCAAAGGAGCTCGTCCAGACGCAGAAAGGCTCCATGCCCTTATTCAAGACAATTTTCCAGGCATCCCAGAGGATCAGATAGTGTTACTTACCGATGAGAACGCAACAAGAGAAAATATACTAGAAGCAAGGCAGAGGATTATTGATCAAGCAGATGAAAACGATATCATCATCGCAGCCCTCGCAACACACGGCACGGCATCACATCGCCTCGTTTGCTTCGATACCGATACACAACAAACAGAAGCAACCACTATACCTCTTACAGACTTCTCACAGGCAATCATGCAGACACGTGAGGGTATTAGCATACTCCTCATAGATACCTGTTTCGCAGGCGGGGCAAATCCAAGGGCTATGAGAAAAGCACGCTTCTTCGATTCAGGAGAAGGAATACCAAGAGGGGGTAATGATGAACCAATAGACCCCATTGAAGCATTTGAAGGACATGGAAAGGTTATCATAGCAGCTTCTGAGGCAGATAGACCTTCTTTCGAGCATCCAAACGAACACTATGGTCTTCTTATGCACGCCTTTCAACATATATTCACCACAGAAGAAGGTCCATTTGATCTCATGGAAGCCATAACAAGAGTGAAAAATCTTGTACCAGATCTTGCAGCGGAGATCCGACAAGAGCAGACACCACGTGTGCTCGGAGAGCTTGGAGGAACACTCTTTCCATCGCTCCAGCCAGGAAACAATTTCAGAAGAGTACAAAGAGAAATAGAAAAAGAAAAAAAATGGCAAAAAATTATACGCAGCATGGAACTCACAGGCTCAAGTGTAATACTTGCACTTGTAATTTTAATAATTGTTGAAATTAACAACATATTAAATCCTCCAGATCCAGAAGTTATTGTGCAAACACAGCCAGCAGATCTCGAAGCTGAGCTCAATAAAAGAATCTGGAATACAATAAAAGAGTGGAATAATGACAGAGGGCAAGAGTTTCCGGACACATCACAAATGACACAAATAACACCAGAAATAGCGAGTATACTCGCAACACATGATGGAGGAATAGATCTAAGTCAAATAGAAAAACTTGATCAAAAATCAGCAGAAGAATTGGCAAAACACTCAGGTGGAATATTGGTACTCAATGGCATAAGAGAATTATCACAGAAAGTAGCGAGTGCATTAGCAAAGCATAAAGGCACAGGACTTTGGCTTGAGGGCATCAAAACAGATGCACATGATACAATAAAATATCTTGGAGACTATCAGGGTACGGATATTATTTCTATTGGCATAACGCACTTGTCAGAAAGTGCCGCAGAAGGACTAGCAAGATATAAGGGTCGCTTTCTTTATCTCAATAGCATCACGCAATTTACAGATGAGGATATAAAGGCAATTGAAAAACTTTCAGGACGCTCCGGAGGTATTTGGTTTACCGAATTAAAAGAAATAACGGACGGAGTTGCGCAGGCACTTGCAGCGCATCCTGGGATATATACTGTTCACGTTCAAGAAGCAATAGATCAGTATATTCCGTTGGCGAACGACAGAATACTAGAAGAAATATTGAAGGGAAACTTTATACACTCCCACAGAGTGACAAAACTTTCCCAAGAAGCAGCCTCTGTCTTATCAAAAGCAGACATAGATAGACTTAATCTCGACAATCTTACTACATTTAAAGATGCTCATGATTTACGGCTCTATCATGGGATAATATATGCACCAAAAGTTGCCAGTACATTTGGAATGATGGGATATACACTTGCCCTTGAAGAAGATGGAGCGAATCCAGGTCCAGGTCATTTTCTGGGGTCGTATCAAGCAAAAGAACTTATCTTACCAGGTATAGAAGCAATACCAATACGAGATAACACACTTCAGTCATACCCAGGCAAGCTCACGCTAGGCATTAATAGCGCCTATTTCGAAAACCCTAATGGCTGGAGGTCAGATACAGGAAATATTGTATGCGAAGAACTTATTCTGCCAAATATTTCAACTCTGAATAGGAACATAACAAGTAAAATAGCAAATATAAATGGCGTCATATCATTTCCTGGTATTACAGAGGCACAAAATATCTCCACTATAGGAAACACAAAAATAAGTGGTATAAGATTGAATAATGTCACAAAATGGACCAAAGAAAGTCTTGTAAAATTACAGCCACATAAAGGGTTCTTATCACTCAGTATTACACAGCAAGACATAGAAGAAGGGGGGATAGATACAGGGGATATTACAGATCTCAATTGTTTCTTTCTCATACTTCCAAGCATGACAGAAATATCGGAAGAGTTATTAGAGGCATTACAGCAATGTAATTTTCCAATATATCTCCCGAATATCCATGAGCCTGGTGAAAATATCCTGACACTCGTAGAACATATCGACAACATACACCTCTCAGAACCAAGTCTAAGACAAGTACGTACAGCACGGAATCGAAGGATCTTTCAACAGATCGAAGCAGGTAACCTCACGGGTATTCGCCGGTTAACATATATGGATCCTGATCTTGCTAGGCTCATAGTAAGCTGGAGTCAACAAGGACCCAAAGAACAGGCATATGCACTCAATGAAATATTATTATTAAGAAAACTCGAAACACTTCCCCCGCGCTTAGCACAAGCACTATCAGGATTTCGAGGAATGGGGCAACGTTTCGATTCACTCGAATATATTTCCCCATCAGCAGCAGCACACATCATTCAAATGGATATAGTGAGCTTGCAAATTACCGGTGCACTCAAATCAATTGAACAAGAAACATTGGAAAACTTGGCAAGATTCCAAGGTCCGCAACTAGCCATTGGTGCAATGAATGATGAATTTCAGGCAAGCTTTACAGCAGAAACAGCAAGAGGATTAAAGCAATACCAAGGCTATCTTCAACTCCAAATCAAAGAATTGAATCCAGGTGTCGCTACAGAAATAGCAGAATACGATGCATGGTTGTTAGACCTTTCTATACAGTCGTTAAGCATAGAAGATGCAAGAATACTTGCAGAAAACTCTGTAGGGAGAGGTATAAAGTTTACGAATCTCAGCAGCATAAGTGATGAAGCACTTGCAGAGTTAATAAAATTTGATGGAGTAATTGAGATGCCACTCATACAAGATCGTATCAATGCAGTACGAACATATAGTCAGTCCGATCGAGATGCGATTGCTAGTGAACTCTTTGCAAAAGGGGTGGTTGATTATGGCATACTCTTTAATTTGGAAATACTCACAGCCAACATAGCAAAGAATATTGCAGAAGCAGCAAATCAAGATAGGCCATTAAGGTTAGAGAGATTAGTAGAAGCAACTCCTGAAGCAATAGAAGAACTTGCGGCATTTCCTGGTGATATTGAACTTGAAAGACTACAGCTAACGCCAGAAATGGCCCGCGCATTTCAAAGTCACCAAGGAACACTGAAAGTCAATATAAATCAACTCAACGAAGAAGTAGCAAGAGAGCTTGCAAAACACCAGGGCCCACTACATATCATTGAAGAGAGACATAGAGGCAGCCAAGAAATGACACCATCAATCGCACAGGCACTAGCGCAACATCAATCCAGGTTAATATTACAACTCGAAAAACAGGTACCAGAAGGAGTCTTTGATGCGCTATCACAGCATGGAGGAGAGGTGCGCTTCATACGTTTACCATACAATAGTAGAGGTAGGGTAATAGGTCCCGCATATAACTTTCAAGAACTCTTAAACTTTGTACAAAATGCCAGAGGAGATATTCGCTTTGAGTACTCTCGCTTTCCTGAACTTAATACAGAAAGCGCGTTGTTATTACAATATTGCGATACAGAAGTAGGATTCGATAGCATCACCCCCTCATTAGAGGTGGAAGAAGCTCTGAGAAATTATCACGATACCTTTATTTATATCACACCAAATGTCACAGAACAGGTAGCACAAGCGATTTCAATATGCCCGGGAGAATTACATATAAGTCTCAACTATAACAGACAAGTACAGTATGGCTTACTACCAGGTTCAGGAGAAAGGTTGGCACAACATAACGGAACACTGAGATGTATAGGTCAATTTTCTGCACTTGCTGAAGAAGAATTACGAGGATTGTCGACACATACAGGAACACTAATATTTAATGGAGGACGCAGTTTTGGTCATAATGCAACGAGTGAACTCCATCAAATAACCCCACACACATTCGCAAATCATCATGGAGAACTCGTTATAGAAAATATTGAGGAAGTGACACAAGAAGAAATGTACGCACTATTACAAAACCAAGGACCTCTACATCTTTTAAGGTTAAGAAACATAATTCTGACAAATGAAGATACAAAGGAGCAGCTCCTGCAGGCATGTCGCGATTTTCCTCATGGTATATATCTCGATAACAATGCCTCCGAAGACACCTTTTTAAGAACATTTCATATGCAGCAAATGGATCCAGATATTGCAGAAGCTCTTATGAATACACAGGGGCCGCTCACATTTGCCATAGAGAGTATTCAGCTACTCTCAGAAAGGCTCAAGCAGGCACTTGCAGGGAGAACGGCAGCTACAACAATCTGGGGGGCAAATTATACAGCACAAGATATACAACTACTTTCACAAATACGAGGTAATCTTATATTGCCAGGCTGTTCTCAAATATCCCCCGAAATGGCGAGGGTACTACAAGAACATCAGGTTGGAGATATAATGACGAAGCAGGTGATATATCTGTCAGCTCAAATTGCAGAAAAACTTGCCCAACATCCAGGAGATATCATCATAGAAAAAATATTATTCATAGATCCAGAAGTAATAGATATCTTTCGTCAACGAGAACATCAACGTGGCAATACACGACAAACATCAAGTCTTCATCTTCCAGAAGAAATTATGGAGCAAATATTTCCTGAGTAAAGTACGCATATGGTAAAAACACATGAGCTTCCCAGTCTCATCTCAGATACCATCATCCCACCAAGTCCACAAAACGTGTACTACCTCGGCATAGCTCCAAAATACGATCGTACCCAAGGAATCAGCGAACTCCAATCTCCACAAAATGATGTCAGAGCACTCAAATGCCTCTTCGAGGATACCATTCCAGGTATGCATACAAGAATAATAGAGGGAACAAACGCAACAGCAGAAGAAATCAGAGATGCACTAAAAGATCTCAAAAAAACCATCAATAGTAATGCAGATGAAGATGCATCAGAGCAGGAGCGTAGCGCTGCAGTGATTCACTTCTGTGGACATGGTTTAGAGAATTATGGACTTGCAGCAGCGAATATCACATCAGCAAAAAATAAAGACACCGAATGCGCCATCTCTCACAGTGAGCTAAGAAACATCATAAAGGATTGTAAGGCAAAAATCATACTCATAATTCTCGACTGCTGCTATGCCGGAGGAGTAGAGGAAAAGCAAATGGCATTTCTCCGTACGCCATTCAACACACCAGTACCACAAACAAGAAGTACGCATGATCCACTAAATATATTCGATGGTGAAGGCACCATGGTGTGGTCCGCATCAGCGCCGACAGAGCCAGCAGTAGAGCTCAAAGAAGAAAAACACGGAGCGCTCACATGGGCAATCATACAAACATTCATTTCAGAAGATGATGAAATAGATCTCGACAGCGCACTAGCAAACATCAAAAAAACAGTGAGGCAAAAAGTGGCAGATACATATAACTTTGACCAGGAAGTCAGTGATTATGGTAACAAACAAGGAAGTGTCAAATTTCCAGCACTGAAACCAGGAAAAAACTATACAAAAGAATTCCCAACAGAAGCCCAGCGCCTAGAAAGAATCCGCCAAGAAAAACTTCGCAAAGAAAGATGGCATCAAAGAATATTCCGCAATCTACGTGTAGGAGGATTACTTTCTATGGCCCTGATCTTCGGTGGTACATCAGGAGATAGCTACACACCAGATCCAGAACCAGATAAGACAGAAAGCATATCAGAGGACCAAAGAATACTGGAGGCAATAAGAAAAGGAGACTTTTCTCAGGTACATAGACTCACACAACTCAATGAAGAAACGATAGAGCTCTTGCTTGCAGAAAACTTGCACGTACTTCCACTTGGAAGTATTACCCACCTGACATTAGATCAGGCGCTAAAACTCCAACCATACAATGGAATACTTATACTTAATGGACTCAAAGAAATAGATGGAGAGCTGGCAACATTTCTTGCTCAATCATACGCAAAAGAAATACGCCTCAATGGTCTTACAAAATTAAGTCCAGATGCAGCAGAAAGTTTACAAGTATACAGGGGATCCATTCATCTGGATGGTATCTCATCAGAGCAAAACATACCATGGGACCAGCTACAACAGTGGGATGCAGTCGAAGTAAGTCTCAATGGAATACAGCAGATAACCCCAGAAAATATCCAAAAACTCCTTTCCAGAGAAATACGAAAGCTCCATCTGAACGCAATCCAACAACTCAATCCCCAACAAGCAGAGGTAATACAACACTGGAATGGTGCGATACATCTTAATGGAATACAAGCCATGACAGATGAGCTCGCAGAATTAATGCACTCATGGGAAGTAAGTGAGATACACCTCAATGGGCTCAAAGAAATACGACAACAACATATCCAACTCATAGCACAAGAGACACGTACAATAGCACTCAACGGTATCGAAGAACTTTCGAAAGCACAAGCAACAGTGCTCGCTTCCCAAAGAGTAAGTGCATATCAGCTCAATGGAATCACAGCAATAGACGCAGAAACAATGCTCTGCTTCAAAGAATTCAGGGGAGCACTCCAATTTGGTGGAATAAGATCCATCGATAAAGACACCGCCAAAGCAACACAGCAGTACAAAGGAAGGCGCATTGAGTTAGGGATAGCAACATTAGATGCAGAAGTAGCGCAACAACTCTTCACAAGAGGTGATCACACAACACTCTCTCTGAACAATATAAAGTCCATCCCCCAAGAAGCATATCCTTATATAGAACAGTATCGTCATAGTATAGAGCTTAATGGCATGGATCAACTCACGATCCAACTAGCAAGAGCACTGAAAAACTGTAAAAACATCACACTCAATGGAGTAGTGAGTATAGAGCCAAATGTAGCAGCAATAATGCCGGAATGGAGTTGTTTATCACTCACGCTCAATGGAATAAGCTCACTATCACCACAACTCGCACAGCAACTTGCAAAAGCAGATTATAATAGACTCAATCTCAATGGGCTACAAGACATCGATGAAGAAGTTGCAACAACCCTAGGTACAACAAGAATCCAAGCCATACATCTGAGTAGCTTACGAGATATAAGCCCACAAGCCCTACAAAACTTTCTACAAAATTACGGCAAAATAGAAGGATCTCCAGAATCATTTCCAGTAGCAGTATCACTCAATGGAATACGAATACTCAATCCAGAGATGGCAGAAGCAATAGCATCATTTCATGGTGAAATGCTGATACTCAATGGTATCAGATACATGAGCAAAGAAGCCGGACAGGCATTATCAGCACTACAATGTGCATACCTCGAACTGAAAGGAATAAAAGCATTAGACGCATCCAGCGCAGAAGGACTCATAAACTTTCGAGGTCAAAAAAGATCCTTAGGTAACGCACCAGGTTTTACCTGGCAAGGCGTCATCAACTTAGGAGGTGTCGAATCTATTGATCGCAACACTGCAGAAAAAATAGCACAGTATAAATGTTCAGAAATCAATCTCTCTGGCCTAAGAGATATAACTCCGGAAGCAGCATATGAATTGTTTCAATTTGGAACAGAGTACTTCATAGAGTCAGCACGTCCTTATCTACATGTCTCAAGTCTAACACACCAAAGATGGCTTCCTATCATGATAGCCCGCGCTTCCGCCAATGTAACCAACGAGAGCTTAGAACGGGAAGTGGAAACAGCAAAAAGCTACAATAGAGAAAACGCAAACACCATAAGGCAAGCCTATGAAAGTATGCAAGAAAATCCAAACACACCATTGGATCCATTGAGGCAAGACATGCCATACCTCCTGACAGATATTTCTGAAGAAACCGCAGAGCATATCGCATACATATACGCCAATAAAGACTTAAATCTCACCTTACTTGCACCAACAGAAGAGGTGCTAAGAATATTCGCATCCTCAAGTTGCAAATTAATAACCTTCATAGGCTTAGAATTTATAACACCTGGAATGGCAGAAGCGCTGCAAAACTTTCAAGGATCGCTTCGCTTTCCAGAGATAAGAGAAATGACAGGTCAAACAGCCAGAGCATTAGGGCAGCTTCAGGCAAATACTCTCGAGCTTCATAGGCTCCAAAAACTCACAAGAGAAACCGCAAATGGATTAAGTGAATTTGGTGGATGGGAGCTCTACATCAATAATATACAAACAATAGATCCAGACGCAGCGGCAGCATTTGAACACTTCAGATGTATTCATCTCCATATGTCAAATCTGCAACAACTCTCTCAAGAAGTAGCACAAGGATTAGTGCAATTTCCAGGAAGAAAAATAGTGATAAACGGAAGGATTATGAATGAAGACAATATCGAGCCATTCGAGAATGCAACAAGTGATATTGTGCTCACAAATCTCACACAACTCCATGTCGAAGTCGTACAGGTACTCGCAAGCAACAGAGGTATAAACACCCTTATACTCAGGGGTGAATATGCATTAAACGAGGACACAGCAGCAGCACTCGGAAGCAAAACAAACGGACATATCATACTCGATATAACAGAACTGACAGAACAAGCAGCAAGGGGACTTGGTAACTTTCGTGGCAATCAATTAACCCTGAATAAACTCACAGAACTTACGGAACTCTCAGCACAACACTTCATTGAAATGCCAGTCCCAATCATAAGTCTCGATGGTCTCACAAATATAGATATACCAACAGCAAGAGTAGTAGCACAGTGGAAATATCCCGTAAGTATATCATTCAAGGGAATAACATCATTCACCCCTGAAGTAGAAGAAATACTCAAAGATATAATACATAACATACAACTCTCAGATGAATAATACACAAGAACAGCGGCAATTTCTCAAACAATGTGGAAAACCTGGTTATCCGCATAAAAAACGTCAAGCCAGAGCCTTATTCGGAAAAGACAAAGAAACACTCAATGGAGAATTACAAAAACGGAATATAACACTCTCTCCGGAGGCAAAAAAACAGCTGCTCAATATTATCGAAACAAGAAAACAGATAGCAAAGATAGTACCAGATGATCTTCCTGATCTTATAGAAGTAGGTGATCTCATAGATAATCAGGATCAAATACGAGTACTTATCGTCGGCATCAATACATTCAAAAATAAAAGCATACCAACACTTCGTGGTGCCGCTCCAGATGCAAAGCGCCTCTTTGCCATGGTACAAGACACCTTCCCAGATATCCCAGAAGACCAATGTATTCTTCTCCTGGATGAAGAAAGCTTGCAGTCAGAAGATCCAGAAATCATTGCAAAAAATACAGCCACAAAAAACAATATAGAGAAAGCCATCAAAAAAGTACTAGAACAAGCCAAAAAAGGCGATCGTATCATCGTAGCGGTGTCCACTCATGGAACCAGTAATCACGAAATAGTCTGTACAGATACAAACCCAAAAAACCTCCAAGAAACAACAATACCCATTGAAAAAATAACCGATCACATCGTAGCTGCAGAAGAAACACGTGATAAAGCCATACTAGCACTGTTAGACACCTGCTTCGCAGGAGGAGCAACAACACTAGCGGCAAAAAGGGCGCTAAAGCGCTTTCTGCCATCAGCACAAAAAAGAGATGAAGCCATAGATCCCATCAAAGCATTTGATGGAACAGGCAATATGATTCTAGCAGCCTCTCAGAAAGATGAGCCAGCATACGAACATCCACATGAATTTCATGGGCTTTTCATGAACCAAGTCATAAAGGCATTTCAAGAACGAGGGCCAATACAGCTCATACAAATGGCAAATAACATTATAACCAAAGTGCAAGAAGATGCAGATGGGCTCAGTCTCTTGCAACAACCTGATCTATTTGGACGGACCGGAGACCTCAAATTCCCATCTCTCGTACCGGGGAATAACTTCAAAGGAGTAGAAAAAGACATTAATGCACTCGAAAGAGAGTTTATACGAGTAAGAAGAATACAGCTTGTTATCAGAGCAGCAATCATAATACTCCTCGTAGCAGGTGGTGTTCTAGGAACATACTTCTCAATGGATAAAAGAAATGCCAATGAAAAAATTTGGGATGAAATACGAGAGGGGAGATATGACAGCATAAGCCAAATGACAGAAATGCCTGAAGATATCGCAGAAAAACTACTAGAGAGCACACTCTTTATAAGTGAAGGAGCTGAACTCGACCTCAGTGGTTTAGAAGCACTCTCAACAGCGACAGCTAATAAGCTGGTAAATTTCCCAGGAACAATACTTCTCAATGGACTGAAAGAACTTCCAGAAGAAGTAGCACAAATACTCGAAACATATCAAGCAAAAGCCATACACCTCAATGGCCTAGAAAACATATCACCCCAATTAGCACGTCACTTCATAAGCTATCTACAAGGAGATCAAAAACATATATCACTCGTAAAAGTACAGACACTCTCAAGAGAAGTTATAGAAATCCTCTACCAAGGGCGAAATAATATTACCTTTTCAAAAGAACTCGAAAACATCCTAAAACAAGAAGAAATAAACAGAAGAGTGTACGAAGAGATTCGTAATGAGAATTTCCAAAACACCTCACAAATCACCAGGCTCGAACCAGAAATTGCACAGATAATTATAAATAAATTTGCAGGACAAAGAGAAAAAATAGACAGCATCCAGAGAGAAATAGAGCAGTTAAAAGTAAAAATACAAAACCCAGATGGGAATACAAACACAATGAATCTAGCAAAAAGACTCGTAGAATGTGATAACATCTTGAATAGCTTCGAAAAACTCGATCTCAGTAGCCTCAAAGAGATCAATGAAGAAATAGCAGCTATTCTCGGAACATGTGAAAGTATCCATATCGACCTGAGTGGTATTGAAACCATAGATGCAAATGCTGCGAATCAATTCATAAGCTACAAGCGCACACTCTCACTAGGATTAAGGCAGTTATCACCCGAAATCACACAAATAATAGGAGAATATCGTTGTTATGGACTCCATTTAGATCAACTTGAAGAACTTGATGAACAAGTAGCAAGACAGCTTATCAGACAAGAGAGAAATAAACTCAGTTTAAACGGATGTAGATCAATAGATATAGCGACAACACAAGTGCTCATGAGTGGATTAGATGTTATATCGGAACTCTCATTGGGAATCACAAATCTTGAGCGGGGGGTAGTAGAAGCTATCGCAGGATATAAGGGGGAACTCCATCTCACACATCTTACCAGCATTACCTCTGGAGAAGAGCTTATGGAAGATGATGATTTTGATTGCGAACTCTTTATAGATACTCCAACCCTCAGCAAAGAACTTGCCAATAAGCTCAGAAAAAACGGATATATATTACATTTCAAAAACCTTGAAATAATAGATCTCGAGACAGCAAAAGAAATAGCAAAGTGGAAATGTATTCAAGCAAATCTAGGCATAAGAACCATGACGCTAGAGGTGGCTCAAGCACTAAAAGATTTTAAAAATCATCTCGAATTATCAAATCTTGAATTAGATGAACTCCCTCAGGAAGTAGGCGAAATGATGGGTGAATGGAAATGTGGCCGCCTAATACTATCCACTCTCCAATTAACGCAAGCAGGTATAGAAAGGCTCCAGCATTATAAACACACACTTATTTTTGAAGAACTCAACGATATATCACCAGCAGTAGCGAGAGATATTGTAGAAAAATGGAACTGCAGCACCATATCACTTCTCAATATACATGAGTTTACAGATCCAGAAGCAGAAAGAACGATAGCAGGATATGCAAAAGGGCTTTCTGCCTATTTTCTTACATCTATCAAAACAAAAGAGCTCATAGAAAAGCTCTACGAAAGATCGAGGCCACATAGTCAATGGCTCTACAATGTGACATCCCTAACGAAAGAAGCGATGGAAGGACTACAAAGCATAACAGGTAAAATAAGTCTATCAAATCTCAAAACATTACCAGAAGACACAGGAACAGTGATGGAAAATTGGCAATGTAATGACCTGGTAATTGGAATAGAAGATTGCTCAGCAGAAAAAACACAAGGGCTTGAACATTATCCTGGAAGACTCATATTAAGTGATATAAAAACACTCAATAAAGAAGAAGCTCAGAGGATATGTACATGGAATGCGAGGGAGATTACACTTCCTGATATTGAAGAACTTCCAGAAGATGTTGAAAGAGCACTGGCGCAATACCAACATCATATTGAGATCACCCATATCAAAGAAATAAAAACGAAAGAACTTGCAGAAAAAATAGCAGCATCCAAACCAGATGGTTCATATAATCTCTTAAGACTCTATATTACATCACTAACGCCAGGAGCTGCAGAAGGCCTGAAAGAATATCGAGGAAGAATAAGGCTCCCAAGACTAGATACAATAACGAGAGATGTGGCGAGCATTATAGCTCTGTGGGAATGCACCGGACTACACATAAATAATATTACAGGGGATATAGCAAATGCACTCAAAGAGTTCAAAGGCAACCTCACAATAGAAGCAATAGAAGAAATACATGATGAAGATATTCTGCGAGCCATGGAGGAATGGAAGTGTAAATCCTTATCACTTCCAAGAGTAGTACGACTGAGTCGAGAAGGTGAAATGATATTAGAAGGATTCATTAATCCACTCTATTTCGGTTCATTGAGAGAGCTAAACACCGCAAAGCTAACAAAAAAAATCCTAAAAAATAATTCGAATCATTACAGCTTCTCCATCATAAAACTCAACAAAGAAGTTGCTCAGGCATTAAAAGATTTCAGAGGAGGTCTGAGTTTCTATAACCTCAGAGAAATAGATGCCGACGCAATAGAAATGATGGAAGAGTGGCAATGTAAAAAACTTCACATTGGCATACCCCATATCTCAAAAAACCTTGCAGAAGCATTAGGAAAATATAAAGGCGTACTCGATTTTGTAAATATAGAAGGCGTAGACAGTGATATAGGCGAAGAAATAGCACATTTTCAATGTGCAGAACTTGAGCTCAATATAAAACAGCCTATAGATCACATAATAAACGCTGCAAAAACATTCCCAAGAAAACTCACCATCGTATTCGATACAGATCCAACAGAAGAAATATTCCAAAGTCCCGAAGAATGGCAGTGCACCGAACTGAATCTTCAAAAAGTAAGAAGGTTAACCATCGAGCAAGAGAATGCTCTTGCAGCAGTACCAGGAAAACTTCTCATAGAAAACATAGAAAGTATTCAGACAGAAGCGCTCGCAAGAAAACTGGCATTATCAGCACCAGAAATATGGACCCTGTATCTTTTAGAATCACTTACAAAAGAAGCAGCAAAAGGAATTGCTGCATACGAAGGCATAATACAATTAGCAGATCTAGAGACAATCGAAACAGATGTAGCAGAAGAAATGGCACAATGGAAGTGCCAAAAAGTTATTTTAGATGTGAACGAACTCACGCCTGAGGCAGAAAGCTTTTTATGCAACATAGCACAGGTAGAAGCAGAATTTTTGAGAAGAATACATACAAGAGAATTCGTAGAAAAACTTGCAAGCTCTGCAGACGAAAGGCTCAAATTTGAATTTATAGGACATATCGATGTAATCCTTGCAGAAGGATTGAAAGACTATGAAGAGCACATCATATTCGATAGAGCAATCCACTATGAATCAGGCGTAGAAGAGATTATTGCACAATGGAAGTGCAAAATTCTCTCCCTCAAAAGAGTGACACACTTAGATAGCGCCACAATAGAAAACATACAAGGCTTCACAGGGGAATTAGATATCTCAAATCTTCAAGCCATTACAAATGACGCAAAAGATAAACTCAATACATTACAATGTAGTAAGCTCATAATAGGAAGACTCACTTCACAACTCGCAAGAGATCTTGCAGTATATGAAGGACACATAGCATGTCAGAATCACGAAGAATATTCCCAAGCAATATACCAGGAAATAATACAGTGGAATTGTAAGAGTCTTACCTTACAACACCATGAATTCCAAACAGAAACTGAACAAATGCTCAGTCAGTTTCCTGGAAACCTATACATAAGAAATATATGGGATATAAAGCACATCCATACGAGAGAATTCGTAGAAAAACTTGCATTATCAGCACCAGAAGATATCTGGTGGGATCTCTATCTCAATCCACTTCCAGAAGAAATAGCAAAAGGGCTAGCGGTATTTAAGGGATATATGCGACTGATACATCTCGAGGAGATATCAGAATCCTTAGCAGCAGAAATGGCACACTGGGAATGTGAAAAGCTACACCTCATTAGTGTAAAAGAACTCATGCCACAAGTAGAAAGATATCTAGCAAATATACCACAAATAAGAGCATGGAGCTTAAGAAAGATGCATACGAGAGAGTTTGCAAGGAGTATAGTTACAGCGGCAGAGGATACATTAGATCTAACACAGTTAAGAGAAATTACAGATGAAGCTGCACAGGAAATTGCACAATATGAAGGTCAAATAAGAGCATGGGGAGATGTGCGAAATAAAATTGACGAATATCGGGAGTAGGATCGCTTATTTCATGCTATAATAACACCAAATAGCACCTAAAGAACATGCAAGAACTCACCACACTCACATCATCAAAAGAAATATCGCTCTATCAAATCAAAGACGAGCATCCCATACGCAAATTCATCTTCTCAACCCCTCAAACGCGTGCCATAGTCAACGATCCTACCGTGCTCGGAGTAGAATATACAGATAAACTCCAGCAAGGAACAGAAGCCTTCCTAAAAGCCTACAAAGAGTACTGGCCACAAGAGATCACAGACACCCAAGCAAACGTCGTACACTTCCTTCGGGGTGGACTCAACTTCGGCTTACGCGAAGCACTGGCAAGCGCATATAACTTCAACGCACACAACGCAAGCTACATAAGCTCACAACGTGCCATAGATGACCAAGGGCGTTGGTATATCAAAGAAGACAGTTACGAAAAAATGACCGTTACCAAAGGCATGACACTTTTCCTCGCAGATGTCGTAGCAACCGGTGTCACCCTAGATCACGGACTCAAAAGAATGACAGACATCATCAAGTCCCGCAAAGGATCCATACAAAACCTCGTTTTCATAACCATTGGATGCCATAAAACAGAAAAAATCCTAGAAAAATACGCAGAGCTATGGAAAAAAACATTCTCAGACTTCAACGCAATAGACATCGTATACGTCGAAGGAAAATTCCACCTAGCAGACACAAAAACACCTGTAAGCATCAAAATACTTGGTACAGATCTCCTCAGAAGAGATTGCACACTCGCACCAGAACTCATAACATCCCAAAGCCAGTCCATCACCTACCCACTCGAACGCTGTACGATATATGACGCTGGCTCAAGAGCCTTTAACATACCAGAGTATCTCGAAGACGTGCAGGAATACTGGCAAGAAGTTGCCAAGCTTGCAGCCCAAGGCATGGGAGCAGAGGAATACCTCAAAGAACGTTATCCAGAAGCCGATCAAGAACTAAGAGTACAAGCCCGAAATGAAGACCTCGAACACATAGCAAAGCAGCAGCTTCTTCGTCTCAAGGAATAAAATTCCAGAAAATCATGATACTTTATTTTTTATAGATGTTTTTTCTGAAGTCGATATCGAGTATAACTCCTCGTTTATTCTGTTTTGCAAAAACTATCCTGATATCTCCTTTCCTGGCCCTGTAAACATCTGTCAGTCCTTTAAGTTTTTTAATATCGTAATGTGAAAGTTGTAAAGAGAGAATATCATTCATGATACCTTGCATCTCTTTACGTTCTTTTTTGGTGAGCTTGAGAAGAAATTTCTTTATTTTATCCATCAATTTCTTTTATAGCGTCGATAATAGCTTTAGGGTCGATACCATTTTTGAAATGGAGACCGATACTTTCTTTGTCTTCACGGTACTCTATGGCGTTGTAGTCGACCATTCGCATGACCTTTATGGCTATAACTCCATTTCCCTTATCTTCGATAATAAGCGGTGTTTCTTTATTAATTGCGTACTTTTCTCGTAGTTCAGATGGAAGTGTTATTTGTCCTTTGATAGATGGTATTGCTGTGAATGTCATAATATAATGATATATATACTTTCTGAAAGTATACTATCATAAATTCGGAAATAACTCAATGTTTTCTTTGTATATGGATGATATAATTTTTAGATAAAGGAACTTGTCAAAAAAAGAAAAAATAGTAAAATATACAACCTGTCAAAAAAAACATGAAGAAAACAACCTGGAACGAATATCATATCGAACCCCATGAAGGTGAACCACCACAAGGAGTGCAGCTCCTACAAGTTCTTGGTGCCCTTGGTCAAATACACACTGGTACTATAGATTTTGAACCCTTTACCCAATCGATACAACAAGAAGAGAGGGGATTAAAAGCATTAGATACACAAGGGGCATCAATGGGATTTGAGCGCAATAGGAGACGTGTACTAGAAGCACTGCAAGCCATAGCAGGATCGGTAATAGAACAATACGATCTCCCAACAGAAAAAGGGGTGGACATTGGCAGTGGGGCAACCGGAGCAATGGTGCACGATATTCTTAGGCCCAATATACAATCATCATCATGGGTAGAGATAGAAATTCAAGAAGAAGCCGTACAAGAAAATCAAAGACGTCATCCAGATGCCACCATCATGCAAGGCTCATACCATAGACTTGGTGAAGACTTTCAGCTACGAGATGCTCTACCAATAATTACAGGGCTTTCATCACTCGATGCCACACATCATATCGCAAACGCTATGCAAGAAATTCGCAACGCACTTCAAGTAGGTGGGTTCCTATTCCATATCCAAGATGTAAGACCTGGAGATGATGTCACACATAGAGAAATGGTGCATATGGGTTATGAGCCTCCATATACCATACAGGGAAGAGACAAGAGTATCTTCACAGTAACCACACCAGAAAATAAAGTCATCTCAGTAGTAGAACTCTTCCGTCGCAACCTCTCTCGCGCTATCGAACAAACATCAGGCATGGAAATAGTTATGAACCAATGGATAACAGCTCACAAACCACTCCAAGATGCAGAAAAGACCGCATGGTATCATATGAACCTCTACTTTGAAGCCGAAGGAGTACCAGAGAGAAAAGGAGAATACACCTCAGCAGTAGTCACCGTTGCAAGGCGAACAGAATAAGAAAAACTCCAACGAAAACCTCAGAAGTAACAAGGTTGCCATCAGGGTGCTATACAGCAAATCCAACCCAACTCAAGTAGAAACCAAGGAAAATATATCCAGCCCCAGCAATATTCAGAAACGAATCAGTAATGATTCCCTTCCTGAAATCCAAAGCAGACTGTGTCGCAAACGAAAGCCAAATACCCTTGAGAAGCGCAAGCCAACCAAGAAGACTAATAATAATCTCAGGTGCGCTGTTCCAGATATTATGCTGAAGAACAATCGCCATACCAATAACCAAACTCGAGAGGGTCACAATAACAAGGGCAAGAGGCTCTTTCATCATATCTTTATACACCTTCATAAACTGAGCCCGATTAGCATAAGAAGCTAAACCAAGCACAACAAATATAGGCCCAAGCAATTGACTGAGGAATAAAGTAAGATCGTTCATACAGAGGGAGAGAAGAATAAAACGAGACGATTATATCACAAGTACATTGTAAGCGTCCATGAGCTGCTGAGTCACCGTACCAACATCACCATTGCCAATACGAACCCCATCAATCTCCGTAACAGGAACGATACCAGTGGTTGTCTGAGTAAGAAACACCTCATCTACTTTCTTAAGATCCTCAAGAGAAATATCCATGAACTGTGTCTCATGAAGACTCATGATCTTTTCCCGTGTAATACCTTCCAAAACACCTTCCCGACTTGTGTATAAAATCCTATCCTTCACCCAAAACACATTCGCATACGCACCCTCACGAACAAGACCCAACCCATCAACAAGGAGCGCATCAAAACATTCTCCATCCAAAGCTTTCTGGTGAGCACGATAACAATCATGATAGTCCAAAGACTTTGCCAGTGGATTCTTCCTCGCCATCGGAACAGAAAGCACCCCTACGCCATCATAAATACTCCTATCTATTTCCAAGAGACGAACCTGCACGATAACATGAGCAGCAGTAACAACCACCTTAAGACGTACAGGATCCCCATCGAACTTCACAAACGCATCTTCCATATACGATCGTATCGTAGCAAGAGAGCAGGGGAGGCTAAGTCCCACCAAAGAAGCAGAAGAAGCAAGCCTCTCAAGATGCTCATGCACAAAAGAAAGTTTCTTCCCATAACTTCGAAGCGTCTCAAAAACACCCACTTCACAGTGATCAATACTCGGATCAAGAAGCGAAACAAGTGGATGATCCAAAGAAACACTGACGCCATCAAGAGTATGTATCATACCTAGAGTGATAAAAAAGATTTCGCCTTATCCAATGTCTCCTGATACTCATCATCTCTGACCGAGTCAGAAGTAATCCCACCTCCCACCTGAAGATACACAGTATCCTCTTTCCGAAGAAGCGTTCGTATCGCAATATTCATATCCATCCTACCATGATCACTGATATACCCAATACATCCCGTATATATACCCCGAGAAGTCGGCTCAAGACTATCAATAATCTCCATCGCCCGCCGCTTCGGGCATCCCGTAATAGAACCACCTGGAAACATTCTAAGCAACGCATCAAATGCACTATACTTTTGAGAAAGTACACCAGAAATATGGCTATACGTATGAATAATATGAGATAAATGCATAATTCCACGATGCACCATTATTTGTATAGTTCCCGGATCACACACCATACCAAGATCATTACGAAGAAGATCTGTAATCATATTCAGTTCAGCCTCTTCCTTACTATCGGAAAGGAGTAACTTCTCCGCGTCCGGACCATCACGCATCGTACCCTTAATAGGAAACGTAGAAAGCGCCCCATCTTCATAAACAAGAAAACGCTCCGGTGAAGCACTCAAAATATCACCATCATCTAAGGCTATGTAAGCTGCCATAGGAGAAGGGTGGGCCGTGCAAAGTCGAGCAAAAAGATCAGCGCTCCTCCCATGAAATGGGGAAGTAAAACGTTGCGTAAGATTCACCTGATACACATCTCCCTCATGAATGTGTTGCTGTATCTTCGTAAAACTCTCATCATACCACGCTCGATCCATATCCGGACGAAATGACAAAGCTTCATGTGTGTACTGTGGCACATCACTTTCCCAAAGACGAAGAACCTCAGAAACATATCTTTCATCACCCACAGCATAGATCTTACCCTCAAGGTGATCATACAGCACCGCTTGCTCATAGAGACGAAACATTACCTTCGGTAACGCAAGATCATCATTTTCCTGTGCATCAACTCCAAGCAGATCATACCCTGTATCATAACTCACATGCCCAATAAGTCCTCCAGTAAAAGGAAGATCACTTTCTCCACCAACAAAACGTTCACGAAGTACATCCTGAACAGAAGAGATATCCGCAAAGCTACCAGAAGAATCAAAAGCAAGGAGAGACCAGCGATGATCTTTCGTACCTTCAGACGAAGTATGAAGAAAACTCACGTCATTATAGTGAGCCTCCACCTTAAGAAAAAGTGAGAGGATATCAAAATTATCGATACGAAGTTCTCTATGCATGACACATACGTAAAAAATGTTTCATAAGAGTATCCCCATCATCAGTCAAAAAAGATTCCGGATGAAATTGAACACCAAAGATCGCAAGCTCATCATGAGCAATTCCCATCAACACCCCATCATCAGTCCATGCTGTTCGATGAAAACCAGATGGAACATCAGAAATCACTAAAGAATGATACCGTGCAGCAAGAAAAGGAGTATCAATTCCCTCAAAAAGATCAGTCCCATTATGATGAATCTCACTCGTCTTTCCATGCATCATACAAGGAGCATAAACAGTCTCAACACCATATACCTTCCCAATAACCTGCATCCCAAGACACACACCCAAGATAGGACACTTCGAAGCATATGCGGTGACAATATGCGGTGTAACCACAGCGTCTTGAGGTTTCCCAGGACCAGGAGAAAGAACAATACCATCAAAGGAAGTAGCATGAATATCATCAAGACTTACTTGGTCATGCTGGACAATCTCTACCATCGCCCCCAAAGAAGCAAGCTGTTGGTACAGATTGTGAGTAAAAGAATCATAATGATCGACCAAGAGAACACGCGGCATGAACAGCTACGACGAACGGATAAAATTAAGAAATTCATTGCGTGTACGGGCATCACTTCGGAAAAGTCCCGTATGAGATGAAGTAGTCACAGAAGTGCCATTCTTCTGCACACCACGAGCAATCATGCACATATGAGCAGACTCAAGCACAACGGCCGTACCCTTCGGCTTCACTAACTCATTCAGAGTATTCGCTATCTGTTGCGTAAGTCGTTCCTGATTCTGTAGCCTCCGAGAAAAAATATCCACAAGTCGAGGCATCTTAGAAAGACCAATAATCTTTTTGTCCGGAATATATCCAATATGTGCCTTTCCATGAAAAGGAAGCATGTGATGTTCACACGTAGAATAAAATTCAATATCTCGTACCACAATCATCTCATCATATCCCTCACTATCAAAAACCGTCATAATATCCTGAGGATCCTTTCCATATCCTTCAAAAAGCTTGTCATATGCCTTGGCAACACGACGAGGAGTATCACGAAGCCCTTCGCGCTCCGGGTCATCACCTATCTTAGCAAGTATTTGAGAAATAAGAGGTTCAATATCCATACAAAGTATTAAGAGACAAGACGTACAATATTCTTATCGTTACAAACAAGAAGCAGCTCAGAAATAGTCTTCCCATAGGAAGGGTGTACATAATCAGGGGCAATCTCATGAAAAGGAATAAGGACAAAATTCCTATCCTGCATGCGTGGATGAGGGATTTGGAGTTCTTGAGACTGTATATGATTCTGGTTATACAAAAGGATATCAATATCAATAACTCGTGGCTTCAGCTCACCCTTCGTCGTTCGACCCATATCTTTTTCCACAGCCTGCATCTTGCGAAGAAGTTCATGAGGAGAAAGTTCACTCTGTCCTGCCACCACCATATTAAGATATGGAGCATGACCCGAAACATCTTTTGGCTCCGTCTCATACACAGAAGACACCTTATCAACAATAATAAGCCCCTTCAAAACATCCAGAGCGCTATCCAGGTTGAGCTTCCTATCACCCCTATTCGAACCTAAACCGAGAAATATCGTCCCATATTCCATAATTACGAAAGAAGTTGAGTAAGGAGCTCCTTTTTATCTTCTCTATGATATTCTCCCTCATATTCCGCATAAGAATCCCGTGTTTCATAGACCGTAATCCGAGAAAGCGGCATAAAATCCATAAGCTGACTCCAGATATAGATAGCAATATTCTCCGCACTCGGATTCGGAATCATATCATTCAAAAGCGTATGATCAAGCGGATCATCTATCTTCTCCTTAAAAAGCCGCTTCATCTCCATAAAGTCCATAACAAGACCTGATTCAGGATCAACATCTCCTTCAAGACTTACAATCACCTTATAACTATGTCCGTGCATACGTTCACATTTCCCGTTGTAGCTGGGAAGATAGTGAGCACACTCGATATAAAATACCTTATTCAGTCGCATTATGTTGCATGGATTACCTCATAAACCGTGTCCAGAGCCTTGCGAGTAGCAAGGACATCGTGGGTCCGTATTATAGTAGCCCCCTGAAAATACGCAAGGCAGGAAGCCGCAAGACCACGTTCCAACCGATCATCAACCTTCCCACCCAAAAAAGATTTCCGTGAAGGGCCTACCAAGAGGGGATATCCAAGCTCTTGTAATTCACTCAACCGTGCAAGAATCTCATAACTATACCTCGGTAGTCCACTCACAAAAGCACCCATACCAGGGTCCAGTACAATCTGCTTCTTGCGGATGCCTTGTGATCTTGCGTAATCAACACGCTCCTCAAAAAAATTATGAATCGTTGCAATAACATCCCTATACCTCGACCTCTTCCGAGTAGTACGTGCAGTAGAGTCTTTAGAATACATCAAGATACACTGACACTTTGCCTTCGCAATAACACGTCCCATATCCTCATCACCCCGAAGAGCCGTCACATCATTCACGATATCTGCTCCGCTATCCAAAGCCTCCTGTGCAACAGCAGCCTTGTAGGTGTCTATAGAGATCGGTAGCTTCGTGTGGCGTCGTACTTCGGTAATAATAGGAATCACACGAGACAACTCTGCCTCCAAAGGAACATATGAAGATCCCGGCCCACTCGACTCACCCCCAATATCTATAACATCCACCCCTTCAGCTTCCATAGCAAGTGCACGTTCTACAGCATCCTTAGGATGCATGAAAGTACCTCCATCAGAAAAACTGTCTGGAGTGACATTGAGAATACCCATAAGAGTCGGTCGTCTGTTCTTTAACATATACAATGACATACAAAATAATCATCACATCCAAAGCATATCGTGTCAAAGCCAACAAAAAAAGCTATTTCTTGAGACATCCGCGAAGAAACTCAGGGGTTACACCTTCCTCAAGGAGTTTCAAAATAAGCCCACGCATTACTTTGCTACGATCCAAAAGAGGATCTCCAGGTTTTCGGGTCCTATTAAACTGTTCTATTTCTGCATCTATCTGCTTAACATCTTTTTCAGATGCCTTGAACATAATCTGAACAGGGATAGGGGAAAATTGTGGTTCCATAAAAGTAAAAAAGACAGGGTGCAAAATATAGCATATATACTTGCACTTCAAAGGAAAAACTCATATCGTTTGAATCGTAAAAAAACATATGAAGGTTATTGCCCAAAACAAAAAAGCGGTATTCGATTACGAAATCCTCCAAGAGTACGAGGCAGGTGTCGCCTTGCTCGGAAAAGAGGTGAAATCACTCCGTACCCAGAAACCCAATCTCAAAGGGGCATTCATAAGTGTATTAGATGGAAATCTCTACCTCAAAAACATGCACGTACCAAGATATAAGCCAGATGGGTCAGGGAATCATGAGCCAACACGAGACAGAAAACTCCTCCTCCACAAGAAAGAGATCGAACAAATAAGTACCAAACTTAACGAAACAGGTACGACCGTAGTTCCCATATCCATCTATCTCAAAAACAACCTCATCAAACTCAAGATCGCTGTAGCAAGAGGGAAAAAGAAACATGACAAACGTGAATCTCTCAAGAAAAAAGATCAAGACAGGCAGATGAAGCGTGCTATCAAGAACTACCGCTAATACCTAGCGCTCAAGATACCTCATAAGAGCATCCTTCCAAGATTCCAATGGAGGAAGTTTCGTATTGATCAACACAGAACACGCAGGACGAGGTGCAGGTCGTGGAAACTCCTCAGTAGAGCAGGGGAGTATCCTACACGCAAGACCCGTCTGCTTCTGTATCTCCAAAGCAAACGCATACCAGCTACAAACACCACTATTCGTAAGATGGAAGATACTCTTTCCAGTAGCTTTTCCACTACGAATCATTTCTACTAAACCTTCAGTAAGATCAAAAGTATACGTAGGAGAGCCCCTCTGGTCATCTACCACCTTGATCTCCTCCTTCTCTTCTAAGAGTCTCGAGATCGTATCTACAAAGTTCTTCCCATGCTTCCCAAAGAGCCAACTCGTTCGGACTATCGAATACGACTCACAATGTTTCGCTATAAGCTCCTCACCAAGAAGTTTCGATCTCCCATACACTCCCAAAGGATTCCCAGTATCATCTTCTCCATATCCTTCTTCCTTGTTTCCATCAAATACATAATCCGTACTGATCTGTATCAGATGAGCAGATACCGCATTACACGCATGAGAAATACCATCCAAAGCATATCCATTGATACGCAGGGCATTCTCCTCATCATCTTCAGCTCCGTCAACATCCGTATACGCAGCACAATTCACAACATACGAAGGTTGTATTTCAGATAGCACTTCAGAAACCCGAACCGCATCAGTAATATCCACATCACTTCCAAAACTATGCACCGACAAGGAAGCATCCGAAGAAAGAACAGAGACAAGATCACTGCCAAGCATACCCCCGGCTCCAAAAACAACAATTTTCATGAATACCTACGGTTTAACTCTCTTGATTTCAAGTTGTGCAGATCCAAAATTGAGAAGAAGACCAACATCCAACTTGGTCGCCATAAGATGTGATTTCATACGCTTAATATCCACATGAGATATCTCCTTCTGACACAAAACCTCCACCACAACATTATGCTCTATAAGCAGATCCAGACGATACTCATTCACAATATGATTTTTGTAGTACACCTTCACAAAGCGCTCCGTCTCATGCATCAAGCCAGCATCATTCATCTCAAGCACGAGAGATTTTTTGTAAGTATCCTCATCAAAACCAGGTCCAAGTGTCTTATACACCTCGAAACCACACTGAATAATCTTCTCAGTAATACCACTATGAGGTAAATCATGCTTAAGAGTCATACAGAAGGGATAAGAATAAAGGAGACACTATGGTCTCATGCGATGAAGCATACGAGGGAAAGGAATAGTTTCTCGTACATGGTGCGTACCACACATCCATCCAACCGTTCGTTCAAGCCCAAGACCAAATCCACCATGAGGCACAGAACCGAACCTTCGAAGATCTAAATACCACTGAAACTCATCCACAGGCAGCTTATGATCGTTAATACGACCAAGAAGCGTATCATAATCATCTTCCCTCTGACTTCCTCCAATAATCTCTCCAAATCCTTCAGTGGCTATAAGATCAGCACCAAGAACAAACTTTCCACTCTCATCACGCTTCATATAGAACGCCTTTATCTCAGCAGGCCAGTGCGTAATAAACACTGGAACATCCTTATCTTTCGTCATAAGCGTTTCATCATCATTCCCAAGATCCTCACCATATTGAATATCAGATCCCTTCTCATTAAGCTCCTTCAAAGCCTCATCATAGGTCATCCGGACAAAAGGTTGAGAAAGTTTCTCAAGAGCAGAGATATCTCGCTCAAGAATCTCAAGATCTGCTCGGTTCACCTCCAAAACCTTCTTCACAATATGCTGAAGCAATGCTTCCTGCGTATCTAAATTCTCATCCAAATCACAAAAAGCCATCTCCGCATCCATCATCCAAAACTCCGTCAAATGCCGACGAGTCTTACTCTTCTCTGCACGAAACACCGGCCCAAAATCAAACACCCTTCGATGAGCCAAACAAGCCGCCTCTATATACAATTGACCAGACTGTGTGAGATATGCCGTCTCATCAAAATAATCTATCTCGAAAAGCGTCGTCGTACCTTCACACGCATTCGGCGTAATAATAGGAGCATCAATCTTAATAAACCCTTCACCATTCAAATACTCATAAATCGCATTAATCACTGTATTACGTACACGTTGTATAGCCCACTGCTTACTTGAACGAAGCCAAAGATGCCTCTGATCCAAGAGAAAATCAGGACCATGTTCCTTCTTTCCAATAGGGTAGTCTACCGCATCAGAAATAAGCTTCACATCACTTACCTGAAGTTCATAAACCCCTTCCTGTTTCGGATGAGCAGACACTTTTCCTGTCACCTCAAGAGAACTCTCAAGACCAAAAGATCCCGCAAGCTCAAAAACCGATGCATCAACATCTCCCTGAAACACCACCGCCTGAATATATCCCGTACCATCACGAAGTTGCAAAAAATGCAGCTTCCCAGAAGACCGCTTATTTGCGAGCCATCCTTGAAGAGTAACCTGCTGATCAAGAGAATCAGCGATACGAGAAATCGTAGTTGTGGACATAGGACGTGTTGGAAACAATGAAACTATACCGTCGAGAGGAGAAACTGTAAATAAAAAAAGAATACAATAATTGTCAGTAAAAAAAGTTGACAATAATTAACAAATAGTATAGGATGGGTACTTAACCAATCCTATGAATAACTCCCAGTACAATTCAGATACCGAAGATCTCAAACCCATAGACCCCAAGGAGGGCGAAAATGATGCCATAGAAGAAGCACAAAGTGTCGATGGGGGAGACGATATCGACCCAGAAAAGGTCATGCAAGATAAAAAGACCAGCCTCATGGCATGGGCAGATCAAGTAACCAAACCCACAGAAAAACTCTCAAAAGGAAAAGTCCTTGGAGCATCCACAATGGATGCACTGGCCAGAAGAGAGCAAGAAAGAAATGCTCAGGAAGCCTTACCTATAGACGATAACACGCTTACCGCAGAGAATTTTGCTGATGTCGTACCACTTGAGCCTATGAAACCAGGTGAGAGTAAAAGTAAATCAGCAACCGATCTCACAGAAGAAGATTACGAGATTCTTGAAGCAGAAGCAGTAGAAGAATCAGATATTATAGAGGCAGAAGAGGTCTCAGAAACTACAGAAGACCTAGATGTATTCGATGAAATTCTTGAAGCAGAAGATATCATTCCAGAGAATCCAGATGAACAAATGACTCGCGCTATGATGATGAAACTGATGGAAATAAGCATCATAGATGCCGATCATCCCGTTCCAATGGAGAAAGTATTTCCTCGAGGAAGCAATCAATACAGACTCTTCAAGGTAAAAGTAAATGCCGCACGTCACGCACGTGAGGAGCTCAATGCAGAAAAAATACGAACACTCATCTACAATATCCTCGCAGCAGAAGCCATATTTAGAAAACTCCTCAAAGACACAAGGCTCGATAAATATGATCCGAAGCTCATTGACGACATACGTGAAAGCCAAGATCTCTTTATCAAGGTCTTTGCAGAAAATATACGCAAACAAATAAAGCGCAAGATAGTAGAAGTACCAAAAAAAGACTGGGAAAAGTACGTCACCGAAGACAAAATCCTATCTGTTATCCAGATAAGCATCCAGAGAGATATCAGGGCCTGTCTAGAAGACTAAAGCTTCTCTTCAATACGAAGCAGTTGATTATACTTACAAATCCTATCGGTTCTACACAGAGAACCTGTTTTGATCTGTCCCGTATTGAGCCCAACACTCAGATCAGCAATCGTCGTATCCTCAGTCTCACCGCTACGATGTGACACAACCGCTTTCCATCCAGACTCATGAGCCAGAGAGATAGCATCAATCGTCTCACTCACCGTTCCAATCTGATTCAACTTAATAAGAATCGCATTACACGCCTTCTTCTCTATACCCATCTTCAATCGCTCAACATTCGTCACAAGAAGATCATCCCCAACAATCTGTACCCGATCTCCATACTTCTCAGTAAATTTCACCCAACTCTCCCAATCATCCTCTGCAAAAGGATCCTCAAGAGAAACCAATGGGAACTTCTCTATAAGCTTCCCATAATACTCAATAAGCTCATCACCGCTTACCTCCTGATTCTCAATCATATACTTCCCATCCGTATAAAACTCCGTCGCAGCCGCATCTATAGCAAGATCCACTTTCCCCGCATATCCAGCCTCAGCTATAGCATCCATCAAAAGGCCAAAAGCCTCTTCGTGAGTCGTAAGATTTGGTGCAAAACCACCCTCATCCCCAACACTCGTCGTATGCCCACGTTCCTGCAAAATCTTCTTAAGTACATGGAAGATCTCAGCACCCATACGAAGCTTCTCAGAGAACGTTAACGCATTCGGTAAAATCATAAACTCCTGGATATCCAGATTATTATCCGCATGCTGTCCTCCATTGATCACATTCATCATCGCACGAGGAAGAGAAGTTTCCTGTATGCCAGAAATCGAAGCAAAATACGCATAGAGAGGCATTCCCTTATGTTTCGCAGCCAATTTCGCAGCCGCCATAGAGACACCCAAGATCGCATTCGCCCCAAGTTTCCCCTTATTTGGTGTACCATCAAGAGCTATGAGTTTCTCATCAAGTGCCCTCTGATCCATAAAATCAAAACCCTTCATCGCATCAGCAATGACCGTATTTACATGTTCTACCGCCTTTAGCACCCCTTTCCCCCTATAACGCTCCTTATCGCCATCACGAAGCTCAACAGCCTCATGAACACCCGTACTTGCACCACTCGGTACAATGGCAGAAGCAAAATGCTCCTCAGATGTCACTTCCACCTCAACCGTAGGATTTCCACGTGAATCAAGTACTTCACGAGCATGAATAGTTTGAAGAGTGGCCATAGATGAAAGTGAGAGGGTAGACACCGGAGTTATAACATACGCACGGAAAGAGGAAAAGACCTGATGATTCTTGTAAAACCACCCATTTTCTGCTATAATAATATGAAAATTAAAAAAAAATATGAAAAAATTCATCGCTTCCCTCATTTCTCTCTCATTACTTCTCGCAATGATACCAAGTGTATTTGCTGCTACCCAAGCAGGCCTATTCCTCACAGATGCCAAAGCAGGTCAAACCGGTCGTATCTTCGCAAATGGAACACCCAATGCAGAAGTAACGATTATCATGGTAGATCCTGAAGGTGGTCGCAGTGCCATAACGCTCAGTACAGATAAAGAAGGAAAGATAAACGAAATATTCAACGCTCCAGAAGAACCGGGAAAGTACCAGGCATATATCTCTGGAAGAAAAGACCAATCTCTCATGGAATTCAACGTGCTTACAGCGAATGAGCCATCAGAGGAAACAAGCGAAGTAACCACTACAGCAAGAAAAGCTTTCGCAGATGGTGAAGATTCTATCACCGTAAAAGCAAGTATTCGTGATGAAGACTTTGATGCTGTCGTAGGACGAGAAATCATGCTCGATGCAGATGGAAACGGTATAGTTGTAGATATCCCAAGCGCAACGACAGATAAAAGAGGACGTGTAGAATTCGATATCACAGCATTCGAAGCAGGAGACGTATCTCTCGCAGTATATGATGCTGTTACCAAGAAAACGATCGGAGAAGTAAGTGTAGAGTTCATCACCGCATCATATGAAGATACCTACGCAGATGCAGCCTATCCGACAAACTATCAAGCAAACTATCCAAATTACCCAGTGCCAGCGTACTACCCACAGTACCCATATCCATACCCACAGCAGTATGCCCCACAGGCACCTCAGTATGATGAGTTCTATGAACTCAAAATGCTTGACCAAAAACTCAAAGAACTCGAGAAACTCCTCGGTCCTATAGAAGCATCAAAAACATCACGAGGTGGAGATCTGCTTCAGGCCTCTATACTTGATGTAAAGAAAGCATACGCACAAGGTGGACTCGTAGATCATTTTGAATTCGTAGATCTTGATGAAGGAGACCTTGAAGTAGACGAACCACTTTCATTTAGTATTCGTGCTCTTGATGTAAATGACGAAATCGTAACAGATTACACAGGAACCGTAACCTTTTCATCAGACAACTCAGATGCACTTCTCCCTGAAGACTACGAGTTTGAACTCGCAGATCAAGGAGAACATGAGTTTGCACTCGCTCTCATCTTCCTCGATGAAGGTGACTACACACTCACCGTAGCAGACGTAGAAGATGAAGATATTAAAGGAGAAATGGAGCTTATGCTCGGATCTGGTGTAACAGCACCAGCTTCAGCAGTACGAACAATAGAACTCACATCTCCACTTCCTGGAACCTATGCATCAACCGTGCAAACCGTTGCAGGTCAAACAAGAGAAAACTCTACCGTAACCATTTTCGATGGAACAAAGATAGTAGGTTCAGTAAATACAGACACCGAAGGAAACTTCTCTTTCCAGGTGACAGGTCTTACCGAAGGAGAACACACCTTCAAGATAGAAAGTGAATACATTCCAAACGGTGATATTACTGACAGCACTCCAGTAGAGCTCACAATAGATGTATCACCACCAGTGGTGACAAGCATCGCAGTATCTCCAAAAGAAATCGAAGAAGGGGATCAGATGACCGTAAAAGTGGTAAGTGAAGCACAGGCAGCAATTTCTGTAGTCATCAATAACCTTTCATACGATCTCACAGAAACATCTCGTGGAAACTATGAAGGACAGATCATCGCTCCAAACGAAGCAGGAGAATATACCGTAAACGTTATCGCTGCAGATAAGTTTGGAAACGAAGGAAACTATCCAAATGAGGCAGATATAACCGTAAAACCAAAGAAGAAACCAATCACAAACGTTCTTGCTCTCAGTGGTGAAGAAACCTTAGATCTCGAATGGGATGTATTCCTCACAGCAGCGCGTTACCGTGTATCATACGGAACACAACCAGAAAACTACACACAGCAGATCGTAACTATCGACGCAACCGCAGCATGGACACTACGAAATCTTCAAGGAAATACAACCTACTACCTCACAGTAGAAGCCCTAGATAAGACAGGAAAAGTGATATCACTTCCATCAGAAGAAACATCTGCTCGTGTACTCGCAAGAGTCGTAGCAGCAGTGCAAGATCCTATCCAACCTCCATCAGGAGACCAGGTAACACAAACAGGACCTGAAGTGTATGTGATCCTTCTTGCTTCACTTGTCTTCCTCGATATGTACGCTCGTGTGAGACGAAGACTCACAAGAAACGAATTCTAAATCCCAAAGAATCCAAAGCAATTTCTAAGAGACATGCATAGCATGTCTCTTTATATATGATACAATTATAGTAGAATCCAAAACATACAAATACATGGATATAAGCTTTCTCATTATCGGTGTCATATTTTTCCTCAGGGCCCTCTCATGGATGATCGTCATACGCATTCTCATGTCCTGGTTCGCTCCACATGCAAGAGGAAGAATCGCCATGTTTATATACGAAACCAGTGATTCCGTACTCAGACCCGTTCGCAAGATAGTATCACCACATGGAGGGATAGATTGGTCACCCCTCATAGTGATCATCCTCATAGATCTCATCGAACGAGGCATCGCAAACCTCTTTATATAGAGCACACAAATACATAAAAAGGTAGGAGCACCGCCGAAGCGGTGCCCTTTGGGGTGTGAATGGCCGGCGGCTAGGCGGCCAGGCGAGGAATCCTTTAGCTACAGAACAGGCCAGGAGGGCAAAGGCCCCGGAGTAAAAGAAGAAGTCGTAGTATGAGGCGAGGACATCTTCTTCTTGTAAGCTACGGGAGCTTTGAAGGCCAATGAATGTGACGTTCCATAACCAGGATTGTCCACAATTATCCCATAATATTACCACCACGTACAGGGAAAAAGTACATAATAAAGACAATATCCACCCTTGCGAAACGTACCCTTCTATGACATCATTATTGCCGCTCTCTTACAGAGAATATGTCTATACTTCAAGACCTCAATGACCGCCAAAAAGAAGCCGTAACTACGACAGAAGGCCCAGTCCTCATAGTCGCAGGAGCCGGTTCAGGAAAAACAAGTGCCCTCACAAGGCGCATAGCCTACCTCATAAAAGAAGTAGGGATCCTTCCATGGCAAATACTAGGAGTAACCTTCACCAACAAAGCATCACAAGAGATGAAAAGTCGTATAAGGTCTCTTCTAGGACTCAAAGGAGTAGCTCCAATATATGACAGAGAATCTACAGATCAGCCAATGATGGGGACATTCCACTCCATATGTGCACAAATACTCAGATCAGACATCCATCAGCTTGGATACGAAAACCGCTTTGTCATTTACGATGATGGAGACCAGATCGCCCTCATCAAGCGCATCATGAAGCATCTCGAAATAGAGCAAAAAGAGTTCAATCCAAGGGCCGTACTCGGAGCCATATGTTCCGCGAAGAACCATCTCCAAACAGCAGAGTACTACATGAGCCGCGCAACCGACGACTGGCACAACAAAGTAGCCATGGTCTACAAGCACTATCAACAAGAACTCACCAAAGCCAACGCACTCGATTTCGATGATCTCATCATGGTGACCGTAGAACTCTTCCGCACTCGCGAAGATATCCTCCAGAAATACCAAGAACGGTGGCAGTACATCCATGTAGACGAGTACCAAGATACCAACCATGCACAGTACGTACTGACCAAACTCCTCGCATCAGCGAACAGGAATATCTGTGTCGTAGGAGATCCAGACCAGTCCATATACTCATGGAGAGGAGCAGATATACAAAACATCCTCTCATTTGGAAAAGATTATCCCGAAGCAAAAACGATCCTCTTAGAAGAAAACTATCGTTCCACACAAAACATTCTCGATTGTGCCAATAGTGTGATAGAGAAAAACAAAGGAAGAGTAGAGAAGAAACTTTGGACAAGCAAAGATCGTGGTTCCCTTATAAGCCTTGCTCAACTCGAGAACGAAAAATACGAAGCAGAATATATTCTCGATGAAATAAAAGCATCCAAAAGAAAGTACTCAGACTGCGTCATACTCTACAGGACCAACGCCCAATCCCGTATCATAGAAGAAGCATTCTTAAGGCATGCCATTCCCTACAAAATCATCGGTGGGGTGAAGTTCTACTCTCGCAAAGAAGTAAAAGATGTCATCGCGTATCTTCGCATCATACACAATCCCAAAGACTCAGCATCACTCCTCAGGATCATCAACGTCCCAGCAAGAAAGATCGGAGCTAAGACGTTAGATATTCTTCAAAAGTCAGCGCAAGATCATAATATCTCCCTCTACGAAATGATGGGAATCATAGAGCAAGTACGAGACCTTCCAGAAAGTAAAAAAATGGTATTTAAGAAATTCCACTTCATGATCGAGTCACTTCGCAAGCTCAATAAAGAGTTCGACGTATCCCATCTCCTCAAAGAAACCATCACCGAAACAGGATACGGAGAATTCCTCATGGATGGTACCGAAGAAGGGGAGACCCGCATGGAAAACGTACGTGAACTCATATCCGTATCCCACAAATACGATGGTCTCGAGCCAGGAGTAGGACTTTCCACCTTCCTAGAAGAAGTAGCCTTAGTGAGCGATACCGATGAGCTCAATTTCCAAGATAACTACGTTACCCTCATGACGCTCCACTCAGCGAAAGGATTAGAATATCCTATGGTATTCATGATAGGGCTCGAAGAAGGGATATTCCCGCATGCAAGATCCACATTCAATCCAGAGGAGATGGAAGAAGAAAGACGATTGGCGTATGTAGGTATCACACGTGCCAAAGAGAAGCTCTATCTCACTCGAGCAAAGAGCCGCATGCTCTACGGAGAGTATCAGGCAAACGCACCATCACAGTTCCTCTTAGATCTCCCAGAAGAGCTCATAGACACTGACGCATTCCACGAAGCAGGGGAGAAAGGCTTCATAGATAAATTCAAAAATATTACCAACAAACAAGAACACATCGGTGCTCCATCAGAAACAACAAAACGAGGAGTATTCAAAGATGGAGATAAGGTAAAACACGAAAGCTTTGGAGAAGGAATGATCGTCTCACTCCAAGGAGATATTGCCACTATCGCCTTCAAAGATCCAAAGATAGGTATCAAAAAACTCGCACTCAACATAGCGCCACTCAAGAAGATATAGGCATACGAAACAGCCCCGCACATTGCTGTGCGGAGCGGGGGGAATACTTACTCAACAGGATGAGCAAAAGGCTTATTTCGGTGCGTAAGTATGAGGTGATCTCTCGATGGAAATCGTATTCGAATGAACAGGAGCAACAAGCAGAGAAAGCCCATCATCAGAAGAGATAACAGCTGAATAATCTGCTGTTGCTCAAACCAATCCAACGAAGCAGCAACTACGGCAAGACGATCGACATCAAAGTCTAAAGGAGGTGGTACCCGAAGAGTTTCACCACTGTTATCCAATCGCCATGTCTTGAGATCTTCAAGATTACCGTGTAGACCTGGGGCAGTTTGAGGCTCATCACAAGTGAGGGTAATACCATTCATGGTAACATCCTCGCTCGGAGCTTCCATCTCAAACTCAAACCATGAAGTAGTATCATTGCCCTGAGCAGAAACAATGTTGGTATGAATGAGAAGTGCCAAGAGAAAAAGAAGAGAAACGCGCATAACAACCTCTTTCTACGCTGGTGTATCGATGCAATTTCCAAAAGAGAAGCACTCTCAGATATCTAAACATAGATACCAAAAAGCACTTCCCGAAACAATATGTCAAAGAACATAAGTAAAATATAATAATAATTTTATGAAATTTTGTCAAGTAAAACAAACAAGCCAGGAATCATACCCAGGAAGTCACAAAGGTTCTCTTATTCAACCATTTTCCCTCCAATATACGCAGTCAATTCAGCGATCTTCACACGCTCCTGTTCCATCGTATCCCTATCACGTACCGTCACAGACTTGTCATCAAGACTATCAAAATCAAACGTCACACAGTATGGCGTACCAATCTCATCCTGCCTCCTATACCGCTTTCCAATAGATCCAGTTGTATCAAAGTCACACATAAAAGACTCAGATAGCTCCTGCCATACATCCTTCGCCTTATCAACGAGCTTATTCTGTAGTGGCAACACCGCCACCTTATACGGAGCTAAGTCCTTATGAAGCTGCAAAACAACGCGTGCCTCCTCTTTCCCATCAGATGTTGGAGCCATACTCTCACTATACGCATCAAGAAGCACCGCAAGTGCCAATCGATTCACACCAAGAGAAGGTTCAATAACGTACGGAATATACTTCTCATTTGTCTCCGGATCCAAGTACTTCATATCTTCTCCACTAAACTTCTCATGCTGCTTGAGGTCAAAATCCGTGCGACTCGCAATACCCCAAAGCTCACCCCATGTTCCATCAGCTCCTCCAAAAGGGAAATGATATTCAACATCACTACACGCATTCGCATAATGAGCCAGCTCATCATCCGCATGATCACGCATACGAAGATTCGAAGCATCAAGTCCAATACCACCTATAAGGAAATCCCAACAGAAATCTTTGAAATGCTGATACCACTCCATTTCCGTTCCAGGCTTACAAAAGAACTCTAGCTCCATCTGTTCAAACTCACGCGTACGGAAGATAAAGTTTCCAGGAGTTACCTCGTTACGAAATGCCTTACCAAACTGAGCAATACCAAAAGGTACCTTCTTACGACTCGTACTCTGCACATGCTTGAAATTCACAAATATTCCCTGTGCCGTTTCTGGACGAAGGTATACAAGAGTCGATCCATCCTTACTCACACCCTGATGGGTCTCAAACATAAGATTAAACGTACGCACATCCGTCCAGTCACTTTTCTTACACGATGGACAACTAATCTTCTCCTTCGCAAGATACTCTCCAATCTTCTTAAGCTCCCATCCTTCACTATTTTCTCCTTTCTGTTCCTCTATAAGCTTATCCGGACGAAAACGTTCGTTACATGCCTTACAGTCAACAAGCGGATCACTAAACCCACCAACATGCCCAGAAGCTTCCCAGACTTTCGCATTCATTAAAATACCAGCATCCATACCAACCGTATCGATACGCTCCTGTACAAACCGCTTCCACCATGCCTTCTTAATATTATTCAAAAGTTCAGTACCAAGTGGTCCATAATCCCAAGTGTTCGCAAGTCCTCCATAAATCTCCGAACCCGGAAATATGAATCCACGTTGCTTACAAAGCGCAATAATAGTATCTATCTGTGTCATGTGACAAATAAGGTCGAATAGATTCTAATAGAAAAGAACCAAGAATAAAACCAATTCTCAAATTATACCAAAACATCAGTAATAAATTCACTCACCGTTGGATACACAAAATTAGGCTCCAAAGCACGAAGCTCTTCCTCAGTAGCAGCGCCACTCAGTACCGCAGCACTTAAACTCCCAGCATTCTTCGCAGCATGAATATCATGCACAGCATCACCAATATAAAGAGCCTCAGCAGGTGCAACACCAAGCTGCTCAACCGCATGAAGAATAGGATCAGGATATGGCTTACCACGGTCAGTGGAATCAGCACCAACAATCACCTCAAATACATCTGAGAGGCCAACATGGTCAAGCGTACGAAATGTACCTTCAAGTCGTTTCCCAGTCACTATACCCAGCATATAATTTCCGCGAAGCTTTTCAAGACCCTCGGTAACACCAGGAAACAGCCGAAGATCTTCATACCCCACCTTCCGATACAACGTACTATAATCCTTATATACCTGAGGAAGAAGATCCTCGGGTACGAAAGGAGCAAGAGTCATATCAAGTGGCTGGCCAATACCTCGACGAATAGCATCCATATCAGGCTCAATACCATGACGACGCACCGTTTGAGAAACAGCATCAACAATAATTCCTACAGTATCGACCAGTGTCCCATCGAGATCAAAAAGAATAACGCGTATATCGTCTGGCAACATAGATAAAAGTAATCAAATATTATTTTCCTCCTCGAATCTGCTCCATGAAGCTTACCTTCGATCCTATCAAGCTCTCCGTACCAATATCTGGTCGGTGGAATACATTTCCCTTAATAGACTGTACCGCGTTCTCAGCGATCTGCTCAGCCTCAGTAATACTTCCTGCAATTCCCACCACACCAATAGCACGTGATGAACTCGTATAGATCTTTCCATCCTCTTCATTCACCGATCCAAAGTACATCTTCGCATCCTCAGGAAAAGAACCAAGATCTAACTCCGCATGTTGCTGTGGTGAATCCGGATACCCTTTTGGCACTACGTACTTGCACACCGTCGCTTGGTTTGCAAACCGTATGTCCAGAGAAGAAAGATTCTGATCCACAATAGCTTGCAAGATAGCCACAAAGTCACTCTCAAGAAGCGGAAGAACATTCAATGCCTCAGGATCACCAAACCTCGCATTATACTCAATAAGCTTCACACCATTCGTCGTCACAATGAATCCTCCATACAATATTCCCTGAAAATACTCACCCGTTTCCTGATGGAGCGCATGAATCATCGCCTGAGAAATCTTCTGTGCTTCAATAAGATCACCCTGCCGAAGAAAAGGCAGCATATGATCACTATCACTATACGATCCCATACCACCAGTATTAGGACCATGATCCTTCTCAAACGCTCGCTTATGATCCTGCACAGATGGCATATCAACCAAAGTCTTTCCATCACTAAAACTCATCAGAGAAAACTCCACCCCAATAAACTTCTCTTCAATAACAAATTTCCCACAAGCCTTGAGACACTCCTCACAATACGCAAGCGTTTCCTCCGCAGTAAAAAGATGTTCCCCAGCAACCTTCACACCCTTTCCATACATAAGACCATCTGCCTTCACCACATACCCTTCTTCATCAAACTCATTGAGATACTCAGCCACACCCTCCATATTCTCAAAATGACGAAACTTCGGTGCCCCAGGAATATCATATTTCACCATAAGATCCCGCGTAAACGATTTGCTCGACTCAACACGTGCTACCGTTTGCAGAGGTGAAGCCGTCTTCACACCCATCTTTTCAAGCGCATCAGTCACCCCATCCGCTATAGGATTATCCGGTCCCACAAAAGCAATATCCGGTTTCTCCTCCTCAACAAAACGCTTCAAATCTTCCAGGTTGGATAAATTATCCGTCACAAAATAACTCGAAGCCAACGCTTTGATTCCAGGATTATGCTTATTCGCAAAAACAGCCAAAGAAGGTTTCTGAGGAGACCTCATGATAGCTTCCGCAAGAGCATGCTCACGACCCCCATTCCCTATAAGTAATATCTTCATAACAAAAGGTGAGATAACAAAAAATCTATGCACAATGTAGCATATTTCCAAACTTTTGAAATAACCTTTCTACAAGTAGCTCACCTCAACCCCCGTTCCAATATCGTGAAACTCACTCCGAAACCGACTTCGCACAAAATCCGTGTAGAGAGAAAGCTCCTCCTTGTGAGAAGATATATTATCCGCAACCAGGATAGCCCCCTTCTTAAGCTTTGGAAGAAGCAACTGCAAGTGCCGAAGATAATCACACTTCCTTGCATCAAGGAAAACAAAATCAACCCCACGCTCCAAATGAGGGATCCCTATAGCAGCACTCGCACGAATAATCTCCACCGTAGATCCAAGTCTCGCCTCCCGCATAAAAGCATTTGCCTGGAGACACTTCGGCTCAAAGAACTCAAAACCAAACATCTTCCCATGCTGCTTATGAATCGCAGATGCTATCCAGAGAGTAGAACATCCAATACCAGATCCACACTCCACAGCGTAAGAGAGACCATGCTTCAAAATAAGATCATGCACGAGTATTCCTGTCTCATCACCGATGCACCAATACTCTCCATTCAGACTGTATTCATGAATCCTCTTAAGAACGCGTTGCTGTAATGCTGTAAGCATAGCCAATGTAAGTATATACAGTACATATACCATACTATCGCGCCATAAAAAGAAAATGAAAAAAAATAAAGGTACGATGAAATTGTATAAAAAACGTGACAAAATATGAACTTCGTATATAATACTCTACAAGTAAAATGACATAATTTCTTATGGTGGAAGGATTACACAACGACGACCTAATGGCAGTTTTATCAGACCCAGCACTTCAGAGAGAAGTGGAGAATATTCCTGAATCTGATCCAGAAAGAAGAAAAAAAACGAAGGAAATCATCTCAAATAGATACCCTCATGTTGATGCAGACAGTGCAACCGATCAGATACTTCAGGTAGTAGATAGAAGGAAAACCCCGCCTCCACGCATATCACAAACGGTAAAAAAACAAACAGGGGTAACAAGAAAGAAAGTCAAAGGTGCACTCGTAACACCGAGAATAAAAGGACAAAGACCAGCAGCTCAGAAAGAGGAAATTATAGATATCGATCCAAACGATATAGTGGTTATTTCCGAACCAGGCGAGGTAGAAGCTGTAGCGGTTCCAGTAGAGGTAGAGATGATATCAGATGAGCCAGGGAGCTCAACTTCATCAGGATCACATGCTATACAGTCAATGGAAGTTGATGATGAGAAAAAATCAGAAAAACTTCATATGCTCTTAACATACGAGAGAGCATTGATGCAGAATCTATTTAGGGAAGGTATTATACATGGCATAAGGGAAAAACTCCTAGAGGGGAAGTCATTCAACGATATTCCAGAAAGAGAGAGACTTGCAGTGCTCTATCAAGCATTCATAGATAGCGTATTAAGCCTCGGTCTAGAGAGTGAAGTATATCTCAAATTTTTAGAAAAAAGAGGAGCACTCAAAGCGTTAGTCGATGTATGTATGGTGGTTATAGAGTTAGAAAAATCTGAAGAACCAGACACACAAAAATTATCCGAAGCCTTTGCCAAGCTTAATAATAGCCTCAGAAACTTCGATAACACTCTCAAAACAGTAGAAGTAATAGATGGAAAACTTCAAATCGCAAAAGAAAACATAGAAATCATACTGGGTGACACACCAGACAATAAGCTTGGAGCCAAAAAGAAAAACAGTGGCAGTAAAACAAGCATAAGACAAAGAATGCGCCCACCAAGTCCAAAAGCAAAACTTCCAAAAAAAGATTCCGGAAGAGCGCGCCGTCGTAGAAACGGTCAGTAAATAAAATGGCTCGCACTACCGGACGATTTTCGAACTTTTGAGTGGTTAAGGTGTATCATGTATCCGACATCATTGTTACATGAATTAAAGAGACTTCTCGCAGACAATTCATTGGTAGGCACCTTGTCTAGATGCATGAGCTAAGATTCATATCTTAGCCCTATCGTAGAGAGCGTAGATCCAGCTCTAGATCCTCGCGCGTTGCCTGGTGCTCATAAGACTCTGCAATTGAACGATGAACTCTTGCTGTTCGTGGCCACCCAACCTTCATTGCTGTGCTTATCTTCTTATGCTTTTCGACCAGCTCTCTTTCCTGTTCACCTCCACCATCTAGGTTTCGGGAAACGATACCTCGACTGTTGTATATGCCATTTTCAATATGACGATCAATAGTCTCACTATTAAGGTCTTCAATAAGGTTACGGATTGCAATATGCGGCCACATACCGTCATTGCCGCTAGGAGAATGGGATAGCATGGTTCCAATCTCAATATCTCCCCCTGTGACAAGACTGCTTTCTTCGCATTGTTTCCGGGCAGCTTTAGTCCAGTCACTTAACTCCTTCTCGTTAATTGTTCCATCGTCTTTAAGTCCAGGTAAAATGCGCCATGAATGCAGTACCTCATGCGCAATGCGTCTATGCTCATCACTAATTTTCTTACTACTAGGATCTGGCTTGCCTTCATCCCGTTTGTATGTGAATGACACCAGCTGCACAAAAAAAGATGGCTCTTTTTGAAGCATACGATGAAGCGCCATTGGTACGGATACCTGGCGTTTAAATTCATCAAAGATGAAAGCAAATGGCCACTCCAATTTTGCAATTTCCTCTAGCGAAAGTTCATTCCTCTCGTGTAGTTGTCTGAATACATCTCCTAGGTAATATTGCTCCATCGTACCAATACGAAATTCTGCTTCATCCATTACTGCAAGTTCCTGAAGCAATCTTTGAAGTAATTCACTGGAAATAGAAACATCCTTCCTTCCAGCGATCTGAAGTGCATCAGTTGGCCTATTAGCATCCAATAACTTTTGAACCGCAGTTTGTATATCATCATTATCACTTAATGAATATATACGTACGTGTTGCCAATATACTTTTTCGACTTTTTCTCCATGTAGACTCAAATTTGTCCATGTACTCTGATCATTCGGACAACCTAAATACAAGAGAGCAAATTTTTCGGGGGTGTGGATGCTATTACTTTCAATGCGAGTAATTTGGTTCTCGACCCATTCGGAACCATTCATTGCAATCCGTTCTGTAACATAATATTGGATTAGAATTGGCATATCAGAAGCGTTTTCAAGCATGGCATCCAAAACAAGAGCATCCTCTTTCTCGCTACTCACAACATTACCAAGTGCCTGCCCAAGAATGCCAGGATACGGCATCGTTTTGGCAGACTTAAGAATTTTATCCAATTCTAATTCGTCCAAGATCTCTCTAGCAGCTTCTTTTTGTACTCTTTTTATCTCTTCATCTCTTTCTTTTTGCGCATAAGGTAGCTGGGGCCATGGAGTAAATAACCAACCCACACGATCGATAACATCCTCTGGAGTGAGTCTTTCCAAAATATCCTCGAGAGCTGACACTTGCTTGAGCCTCTCTTTATCACCGTAGTTACTAACCCAATGCAGAGTATCCCGAACATTTGTGAATAATATTACTCGCTCTTCCCTTGAGGAATCAGCAAAATCTTCACCTTTCAACTCATTTAGAAAATCCTCTCTTACCTGTTGTGGCATCTGATTAAAGGCATCTGTCGCGAACGTCCAGTTATCCTTCATACATGCTATTTCACTATATTTAGCCAACAATCCAATCGAATACTTCTTATGATTTTCTTCACTTTCGGGCTCGAAGCCACTTCTTGTATTTTCAGAATCACGCCATCGGAATCTATATGACTCCGTAAAGCTTCCTCGATGACAACTGTCATGCAGAATCTTCCACGCGTAGCGTGGATCTTTAGTACTTAGTCTATCCAAGGCTGAAAGACGCTCTTCTGGAGTTGCATTTGCCTGTGGATAACCCATCATAAAAACATCACAAAGACTATTTGTCGGTCGATTACTCCAATTGCCTCCTAAATCTAGGTGAGCTAGTTCATCTAGTATGTCAACAGCATAGGCGAAGTGTTCAGGGTTCCACAGGATTCCCTCAATAGCACAAAGCAATCCAGAATGCCTACATTCTCCAAATACACCTCTCCCATCTTTCATGAGCTCCTGAAATAGCTCTGGAGTTTTTTTAATGCCCTGTTCTAATATCTCTATGAATGCACTGGGAGCAGCTTCAGCTAGTAAGGGTGTAATATCTCTTAAAGAAGCCCAGGTTTCCCATTTTTGTGCGGCAGTAAATACCTCCTTTACCATTCTGTTAACAAATGTCTGTGGTGATGATATGTGAGGAGATTGATTACCATTAGCTGCAAGAAATACCATTGCTTCAGCAAGTCCCACCATTATCCATTGAGAGTGTTGGTTTGATTTCCCATATACTGGTGCCTTCCACTGTTGGTCATCAGGTAACTCATACTTTGGGTCAGTCTGTGTAAAAACGGTCAATACAGCTTTTTTAAATCCGTCTAGTGCATCATTAGTGATATATGGAGCAAGTAGGAACCAGGCATCTAATGGGGCTTTCATTTTCCAGATATGTCCGATTTTAAGGATAGGAGGGTCGTCAACCGAAAGGAGTGGCTGAAGTTTCTTAATGAAGACCGAATACTCCATTCCAGAAAGCATCTCAATTATTTTGCAATCACCACTCTTTTGTTCGTTCCATGCCCCAGCAAGCAGTGCTGGAAGGAGAATTTCCACTGACTCAGTGCTAGTCCATGCTGGACTACGTACAACGTTTGTACTGGATAATCGTCGTCGTATAACGGAGATGCTACATCCAAAATCTCGTGCAAGTAGCCTTGCACGAGACTCCGTTAGACCACTTTCCTGTAGATTTTTTTCCACTTCACTTCGCTGGGGGCGGCATAAATAAGAGGCCCCCTTGATATCAATGACACTTGTGTCCATGCTGATGAAAACATGGTGACCCTTGGCAACTGCGGAGGCAGCGACATCAATGCAGTTGCCAGATGCAGCAATGATGAGAGAGGTATCTTGAAAAGCCTGGGTTATCCGTCTCAAATCATTCGGATTCTCTACCACAACACAACGGGCAAGAGCTTGAGTTCTTTCAGTTTCCGGAAGAGCATTGACTGCCGCATAAAGAAATGCAATTGCTTCTTTTGGGTGATCTGCCTGTAGCGGCAAAGTACTTGGCGCTTCGTTGAGCCATTTTTGAAGCTCTCCTACATTTTTGGTACGCCCACTAATAACTAGTTCCGGTGTTATTTCCGGACTTGCTCCTGCTGACCATTCTTGCCAGACGGTCTCTAAATCCCAAATAGCATCCGAAACTACTACTCCAATTTCGCGAGCTAGCCATAGTGAGACTCCCGGTGTGCAGTCAAGCCATTGCTCCAAGCTATCAGCATTGATAACCCTCACGTCCTTCCAATCTGGACTTAAAAGCTTTTCATTTCGCCACTTTCGTCCCTGAGGCCATGCTCGGGGTGTCACAAAAACAAAAGTCGTATCTTTGCGTGTCATGCCCAAGGGATCGGTAGTTCGCTTTCTATAATCACCTTCTGCTTTCCTGCCGATTGATTCTCCGGCACCTATTTCCCACCCCGAACCTCCAGCGGGAAAGAACGGAGAATCAATGGTTGTCTTGAGACGGCCATCCCATCCGGGAGCGGCTGTGCTATCTCCAACGGGAAAATCAAACTCTTGAATACTCCTTCCTGCGTGAGCCAAAATAAGACGACGTATCAGTTCTGGCAGAGTCTGTTGACAGTGCTTTCTTTTACTATTTGCCCAGCTTTTTATGTGTCCTGCGGTAATCCATTTCATCGTTGGTAATTTAATACTATAGTAGAGTGATTATACCATAAAATATTCCAACAATTCTTTCTGTAAGGTTTCTTAATAAGTCTGCAAATGAAACCTAACTAAGCATCTTCTTCACTTTCCTGAACCCAGCCTTTCCACCTCTGTAGGTGCCATACCCTACACCACCAAGAACTAAGAAACCTAAAAGAACACTTCCCTCCTGCCCTTCAGGGTCTACAATCTCTTCTAAGGGCATATCATCAACTGGTTCTTGTGAAGCCTCCTCTTCCTCAATAAGAGGTTCCTCAGTACCCGGTTTGGAACTAGTTGTGACTACTGGGGATAGCTCCTGTTTAGACGTATTAGAGTGTGCTATTGGAGATGATAGTATTTCTGGCGAGCTAGCTTGTTCTCTTGGTGCTTCATTGTCTATCTGTTCTCCACTGCTCGTGTTCGACCCAATAACCGGATCAGGATCACTGATCGGTACAGGATCTCCCGGAGTAGGAGGTGAAGTGTAAACGCTTTTATCTCCGGTTGCATGACAGTGGTAATCTCCTGTTGGGATTCCGTATTTTTCTTCACAGTTTGTTCTGCAGGTATGGCAATCGTTGCCATCTAGACCTCCAGGATGGGCAAATGTTGCGTTTGGAATCAAAAAGTAGATGAAGATAAGAAGCCTGCAAAGGATTTTCATGATATTTGAGATGAGCGGGTATACCAAAAGAGATGATATATGAAATCACGACAAATGTGAATGGCTCCGAGGGCCGGATTCGAACCGGCGACCAATGCGTTAACAGCGCACTGCTCTACCGCTGAGCTACCTCGGAACGGGATCGATCGTCACTCTATACGAAATATCAAGGAAAATCAAACTCTTACTCAAAATGACCTCACATCAATGTGAGGCTAGAATCTTCTAAGCCTCTTTATTCATTATTATTTGCAGCTACTGGAGGAAGAACATGAACTAAGTGCTTACGGTAACGACGACCATTGAACTTAGATACGCGCTTCTCAGTAAAAGAAACAACTCCTGGAGCCATCGCGAAAAGAGTAAAATCTTTACCCATTCCTACATTAGTCCCAGGCATGAATTTAGTACCTTTCTGACGAATAATGACACCACCAGCACTGGCAGTCTGGCCACCAAATAGCTTCACGCCGCGGCGCTTCGCATTACTATCTCTTCCGTTCTTAGTAGACCCTCCGGCCTTCTTATGTGCCATAAGATAAGTGCTGAATAAACAAGCGAGAGCATTCTAAGGGAACTCAAGGGCCTTGGCAAGGCAATTTCATGAAATTCTGAACTATCATTTCTTTGAGCATATTTTCCTGCTAATATATCCCTATGTAACATAATCTCCCATGAAAAAATCACATCTTATCGTCCTCACAGTAGCTTTTCTCGCCATATCTGGCTGTAAATCACCCGAAGCAGAGGTAGAGCAACTCCTCAAAGAATCACACCAAATACCCGAACCAGAGATCACACAAGAAGTCATGGATGAAGGATTCCAGTATTCTGGAGTACTACTCGACGTCACAGGAGGAGAGAGTTCAGGATCAGTCATCGCAACATACAAAGATGGAGTATATCTCCTCAAAGCAAACTTCAACGTTCCAGATCCAACCGGTACCGATTTCTACGAAGGATGGATCGTTCGCCAAGGAAGCGCACTCAGTGTCGTATCCACAGGAAAAGTAGAGAAAGGATCAGATGGCATGTATACCAATGTCTTCACCTCAAAAACTGACTACACAGATCACACGCAATACGTACTCACACTCGAGCCAGATGATGGAGATCCAGCCCCAGCAAAACACATCGTAGAAGGCCCACTCAAGAAACAATAACTCACAAACAAAAACATGAACGATAATAATACCCCGACAGACGACACAGAGTGGAAAGAAAAACTTTCCGACGAACAATACCGCATACTTCGAGAGAAGGGGACCGAAGCTCCTTTCTCTGGAAAGTATAACGACCACTTCGAAGAAGGAATGTACACCTGTGCCGGATGCGGAGCAGAACTCTTTATATCAGATACCAAGTTCGATGCCGGATGTGGATGGCCATCATTCTCCCAAGCAGCCAACGCAGAAAACATCGAAGAACACGAAGATAACTCACATGGAATGAGTAGGACAGAAGTACTCTGTTCAAAATGTGGAGGGCACTTGGGTCATGTCTTTTCCGATGGTCCAGAACCAACAGGTCAGAGGTACTGCATCAACTCAGCCTCACTCGCCTTCAAGAAAGACACAGAGAAAAATCAAGAAGAGAAATAGAGGTCATATTCTTTCTGCGCATCCTCTCCAAAAAGAATATCACAAGCCTTTCGTACACCAGGACTTTCCTGGAGCTCTTTACGTGTATAGATACACGCAAGAAGCGTTCTCCGTCGCAAGAAATCTTCCAAATGAATAATCATCTCATGCTTCGCCATAAAATACACCTCACACCAGAGAACCTCGCCACCCGGAAGCATCTCCTCACCAAGATGAGGATCCTCAGCAATCATCTTAAGGAGGTAAGACGCATCATTCCCATACCGTCTCCAAAGCCGATCAGGATTCACAATCTCAAGCTCTAAAGCCGCCTTCACAAAACTTTTATACTCCTTCATAGGTGGTTCCCCGCACCAGTCTCGCTGGAGTTTCCCAAGAGGCACACCCAGAGAAGCAACAATATCTTCCACCTCAGAAGCAACATTGAGACAATCAGTAAGTTTACCACCAAAAATACTCATATACTTCTGCCGCTTATCTGCCTCAACCACATGCCTTCGAGAAGAAGTATGCCACGACTCATTCTGTACCTCACCAAGCACCACAAGAGGACGCACCCCACACCGTTCAGAAATAATATCATCTTCCGTAAGAGGCTCCTTCAGATCCAACCGCTTATTAATATTCTCTAAGATAAACGTACGATCCTTCTCACTCACCAAAGCAGGAAGCTTCTCAACACGTGTATCAGTCGTTCCAATACAAGTCTTCCCACTCATCGGTATCGCATAAAAAAGACGACCATCATCCGCAAAGAAACACAGCACCCGATGATTCGGAGTAATCTGTCGTGTGACCAAATGAACACCGCGTGACCACACCAAATGATGATCCGTCTCTATAGCACTCTGCTTGTTTATAAGATCCACAGAAGGCCCCGTCGCATTGATAATAATCTTCGAGCGAACCTGGAAAGAACGCTGCTCAAGAAGATCCGTCACATTCGTAAGCCACGCCCCATCTCGATTCTGTGCCGCATCATGAGCTTGGACATAATTCATACACTGGGCTCCATGTTTTACTGCAGATCGAATAAAAGAAAAAACAAAACGAGCATCATGCTCAAGGAGATACGCATCAGAGTATTCTATGCCCCCCGTACAACTCTTTGTCTGTATAACACTCTCCTCCATCACAATATCTTTTACACGAAGCGTTCGAGGCCTTTGCCCAAAACACCTTCCAAGAAACCAGTAGTACCAGACAGCAAACTTCAGACGAAAAGGGCTCAAGCGACAATCCAAATCCCTTGTAAAGAGATAGCGAATCTCAGATATAAGGTGAGGGAATCGCTTACAAAGACTATTCCGAGCCAAACAAAGATCCTCTACCAATGACCGCTCCCGATTCTCTAAGTATTTAATCCCTCCCCATATAAGATTGCTCGATTCCTGACTGGTGCCACAACCAAAATCTTCCATATCACACACACAAACCGTAAGGCCACGTGCAGCAAGTCTCGCCGCACACGCTGCACCATTGATACCACCACCAATAATAAGTACATCAAAGTATGTTTGTTGGAGACTTTCGAGCTGTGCTTCGCGCGTAGGCATAGAAAAAAGAAATCATAGAGATGATACCACCACATCGCCTCATGGCCATCAACTCAAAGGTGTGGTGTGAGGTGATGAGAAAGTATACACTCAAATACCATTATGGTTTAACATCATGCCCATGAATATATCAAGCAGTGCTTTCAAAGATGGTGAAAATATTCCAGCAAAATATACATGCGATGGAGAAGATATCAGTCCACCATTGAGTATAAGTGATGTACCAGAGGATGCACTAAGCCTCGCAATCATTATAGACGATCCCGATGCTCCTTCAGGAGATTTCGTGCACTGGATCATGTGGAATATCGATCCCAAGACAACAGAAATACAAGAAGGCGCCGTACCAGAAGGTGCCATACAAGGACTGACAGACTTTAATTTGTCAGAATACGGAGGGCCATGTCCGCCTTCAGGAGTCCACAACTACCATATATGGGTATATGCCCTCGATACCAAAATGTCACTTTCATCGACAGCACAAAAGGTCGATCTTGAGTCAGAAATGAACGGTTGCGTGCTTGCACAGGCACATATGGTCGGTCGCTACCAGAAGGCATAAATATATGGAGACAATATACGAAGATAAAAGCAAGTAAACCCAGGAAAACCGCGCTTGATTTTCATTTGGATATTCATACACTTACAAACGCTTACGTATAAAAGAACATATGATCTCTGTTCAGAGTGTCTCAAAAAAATACGGCAACCTCTTTGCGCTCAACGATATCTCTTTAGATATCAAAAAAGGGGAAATCATAGGCTTACTTGGACCCAATGGGGCAGGGAAGACAACACTGATGAAAATCCTGACATGCTTTATGCCGCAGACGACAGGATCAGTGACGATTGGCAATGAGCAAACAACAGGAGATACAGTAAATATCCGAAGAAAAATAGGCTATCTTCCAGAAAACGCACCACTCTACCAAGAGATGACCATATTCGAATACCTCGAATACATAGCCGCCATGCACGAAATACCAAAAGGAGAGAGGAATGATGCCATACGTAAAGTCATGGAAGATTGCGATCTCAACCAAAAAGCATACCAAAATATCGGAGAACTCAGTAAAGGATACAAACAAAGAGTCGGACTCGCAGCAGCGATGATACACAATCCAGACATTCTCATACTCGATGAACCAACAGCAGGACTCGATCCAAATCAGATCAGTGAAATCCGCTCCCTTATCAAGAACGCAAAAGGAGAAAAAACCATCCTCTTTTCAACACATATCCTCCAAGAAGTAAAAGCACTCTGCGATAGAATCATTGTTATCAACGATGGAAGAATCGTCGCATCAGGAACAGAAGAAGAGCTCCAAAGTCTCATGGAAGGCAGTTCATACGTCGTCGTGCAGATCGAAGGGTCAAGCACAGGAGTACCAACACTACTAGAAAAGATAGAAGGCGTAGAAGAAATCACTATAGATCGAAGAGGAACAAGAATATCAGAAGTCACCATCCGTGTTGCCGGTGAAACAGATATAAGAAGAGAAGTCATAGAAAAACTCACCGCGAACAAATACGGACTCATCAATATAGAAAAAAACCAAGCATCACTTGAAGAAGTATTCTCAAAGCTTACCAAGAATCTCGACCAAGAAGAGGTAAAGGATGCAATAAACGAAGAACACGAAGAAGATTCACAAGATCAAATAATATAAACATATGAACCGTATACGTGCCATGATCGCCAAAGAGCTCAAAATGTATTTTAATACACCATTAGGATACATCTTCATAACCGCATTCCTCGTGGTAAGCGCATGGATCTTTATGCAAGGATTTTTCCTTCGGGGTGAGGCAACCATGAGAGAATACTTCAATCTCCTTCCATGGCTTTTCCTCTTTATAATACCAGCCATCACTATGCGTACATGGGCAGAAGAAAAAAAGCAGGGGACCATCGAAGTACTCTTCACACTCCCTATCAAAGATTATGAGATCGTCATAGGAAAGTTTCTTGCATCTCTCCTCTTTGTCATCGCCATACTCGCACTCACACTTCCACTCGCCATAGTGGTCATATATGCCGGAGGAAACGACTTTGGAGTACTCTTTGGATCATATCTCGGTGCCATATTCCTCGCCTCAGCATACATAAGTATTGGACTCTTCGTCTCATCACTCACATCGAATCAAATAGTTGCATTCATTGGAGCAACGATCATTACCTTTATCTTTATGATCATAGGTTCAGAGTTCTTCTTAGCAGCGCTCCCAAAATCACTTGCGACCATCACAAAGTACTTAGATCTCTCCATTCACTTTCAAAATATCGCCCGTGGCGTCATAGATTCACGAGATATTATCTACTACCTCTCAATGGTAACCATCTTCTTAGGTCTCAACACATATAGCATTTCCAGGAATAAATAATATGAAAAAACGTTTCAAGAAATCATCAAAAAAAACATACATATTGCTCACTGCAGCACTCGTACTCATAGGAATAAACGTAATAAACAACAAGTTTTTTACCCGTGCTGACCTAACAAGAGATAACCTCTACTCCATCACCTCTGCGAGTAAAACCATCGCCAATGACGTAGAAGAACCCATAACCATCGAAACCTACATCTCGAAGCAACTTCCATCAAACCTGTTCATATTTGAACAGAGAGTGACAGATATCCTCTCAGAATACACCGCCTTCAATAACGGGAACATACAGGTCAAACGCATGAATCCAGAAGAATCTCCAGAGAAAGAACAAGAATTGCAGCTTATGGGGATACCAAAGATCCAGTTTAACGTCGTAGAGAAAGACAAGCTTCAGGTACAGAGCGGATTTTTCGGACTGGCCATACGATATAAAGAAAAGACAGAGGTGCTTCCAGTGGTCCAAGATGCCACACGGCTCGAATACGACATCACCTCCGCTATGGTGAAACTCATCCAAGACACCCCAAAAAGAGTAGGGTTTCTCCAGGGTGAAGGGGCACGAAATATCACACAACAAGAAGCGCCACAGAGAGCAGGATACACACAAGTAGCAACCATGCTCAACAATCTCTACGATATCGTACCAGTACAAGATACCGAAGAAAATAACCTCATTCAAAATATAGACACCCTCATCGTTGCAGGGACGCAGGCAGCCTCACCAGAGGCTCAGTTCGCTGTAGATCAGTTCATAACCCATGGAGGAAATGCCATCTTCCTTCTCGACACAGTAAATGTAAATGACTTCCAGCCCGTAGAAGTAGAAAGTCACGGATTTGAGAACCTCCTCGCATCATACGGAGTGACTATTGGAAAAAACATGGTCGCAGACCAGATCAATGAAACAGCAGTATTTAGCCAGGGGACATTCCAGTACATACTTCCATACCCACTCTGGCCAAAACTTATTCAACAAAACTTTGAGACCAATAACCCCATAGTCTCATCCCTCGAATCCATTGTCATGCCATGGGCAAGTAGCCTACAAATAGAAGAAAAAGAGGGAATACAAAACACTATTCTCGCATCCACACACGCAAGCTGGCTTATGGAGTCGCCATACGTATTAGATCCCAATGTGATGATAGACACGCCAAAAGAGATAACAAAAGAGCCAATGATCGCTATGCTCCGTGGAAACATGAAGAGTATCTATGAGGAAAGTGACCTCCCGGTAACACTGAACGAAGGAGAAAGTTTCAAGGCACAAAGCGAAGAAGAAAATATTATCATCGTTGCCGGTGACTCCGACTTCCTCGATGACGCTATCGGAAGAAGATTTCAACAAAACGCTGTCTTCCTCGCAAATGCCGTAGATTTCCTTACACTTGGAAACGATTTGGTGAATATCCGCACCAAGACCGTTCTTGAGCAATCCATAAAAACACTCACAGATGGTGAGAAAACAGCCCTCAAGCTCATAGGAGTATGGCTCAGTCCGGTAATCATAGCGATACTTGGAGCCTACCATCTCATACACAGGAGAAGAAGAAAATACGCACTCGATGCATAATCGACTCGTATTGCATTGAGTCGCAACATTTCATATAGTACATACAAAAGCTACTATTCTCCCTCCGTGAAAAAAATTACCATTATCCTAGCGGTGTTTGCATTCTTCTATGGGTTTTTTGTAGGTACAGCATATCTTCAAGATGAACCACCAAAATTTGCAGCAGAGGGATGGTGGACCTTTCTCTACAGCGAACTCCAAGAAAATATTCAAGTAGCACGCGTAGAGAGGCACGAGCAGATTCGTCAAAGTATCCGCGATCTTCGAAGTGAACAAATAGCAAAGGGGAGAGAAGAACAAAAACAAGAAGCAGAGAAAGTACTTGCCTCCGCAGAAGAATCTCTCAAAGAGATCACCATCACACAGGTAAAGTATCCAGACCTTCGTATCATTGCACAAGATGCAGACAAGAAGAGAATAGAGCTAGGACGCAAGGAAGCACTCCTCATCTCAAGAATACTCTCCGTCATACCAGAAGAGGCTATCCCATCTTTTAAGCAGATCATCGTAGATTATGGATCACTACCAAGAAGAGGAATGACCGGTGGAAGTACCATGTTTATTCGCAATGCAGACAGCATGAGAGGTGGAGCAAAAGAGTTTGTGGGAGTAGCAGTACACGAGTTCGGTCACCTTATAGATATCGCATACCATAAAGGCAATGACAACTCACAGCCAAGCTCATTTAAAGATGGCTCAAAGATCGTTTACCAAAACGATCCAAGTGCCGAGTATTACGCAATAAATTGGATAACAGATACCACTCACAAGACAAGTGCAGATAAGCAAGATTTTGTATCTGGGTATGCAGGATCAGACTCATTCGAAGACTTCGCAGAAAGCTATAACGCCTTTGTCACACAGGGGGAGGCATTCCGTACCATAGCCAAAAACAATAACGCGCTTCAGCAGCAATACGACTTCATAAGCAACACCCTCTACGATGGTGGAGACTTTATATCCGGGGTAAACACGTCCCAGTTAGACAAAAATCCAAGAGTCTACGACACGACAGTACAAGCGATATCTAATCGCGTAATCAATACCAAAACCAACGAGTAAACTCCCAAAAGCAAGAAAGACTACTACTCTTCTTTGCGTACCTCAAGCATCTTCTCCTCATAAACTCCAAGCTGCTTTTCAAGTGCTTCTTTGAGTCTCTTAGCCGTAGATGGTGCCATAATAACCCGAGATACTCCATGTGCCTTAGAAGGCTCGAGAGGCTCATTCTGGACAAATGTAAACACAAAATCACTCGGTGTAACCGTAATGAGAACATCGTGAGCATATCCACCTATTTGGATGTTCTGAGGAATATCTACTGTCCTTTGTTGTTTTGATGATGATTCAGCCATAGAAAGAAGTAATACAGATACAAACCCAGAAAAAAAAGAAAAATGGGGCGAGTGATGGGTCTCGAACCCACGACCTTCGGAACCACAACCCGACGCTCTAACCGACTGAGCTACACCCGCCATAAGCTCGCAGATTCTAACAAAACTCAAAAGAATTTACAATGAAATCTCATATTAAGAAATCCCCTCAAGCTTGCGCGAGAGGGGATTCTTACGTACCCAATAAAGGTAAGTACCTTTAGGCTATGCAATCAAACTCTTATTCTTTCGTCTGCGTGTAAGAGTAGCTATGCCAAGCGATCCAAGGAATGGAAGTGCAAGAGCAAGACCAGTCTTAGGAAGTGTTCTCTGAGCACCAGCAAGGAATCCAGCAAACAGTGGGTTGATCTTAAGATCTGCACTTGCCGCTGCCTGTTCATCATACTGGTCAGTATAAACACGAGCCTGTGCAGCAAGGAGAGTATCCTGTGATGCAGCATCTTCTCGTACCATAACAGTGTAAGTAAGAGTTACCTCTTCACCTGGTTCAAGAGTATCAAGTGTCCATGAAAGCTCAGTTCCATCATTCTCAGCACCTTCACTAGCCGTTACCGTTACAAGGTCAGCACCGTAGTTTACACGAGTGATAACACCAGTAAGGGCTTCTTCAGTGTTGTTACCAACACGTACCGTATAAGTAACACTATCTCCAGATGCAGCCTCTTCCTTATCGAGACCCATAGAAGTAGGAACAAAGACGTTTACACCAGTTACAGGAGCCTGTGCCGAACCTTCACCAAACTGAACATAGGCACTATCTTCAAGTCCAATATCTCCCTTACGTGGTCCACGTTCATCTTTGAAGTCATACTCGACAACAGAAACAGTATTATTTGCGAGAGCATCAGGAGAGGTAGTAGTAAGCGTAGCATCATAAGTGAATGATGCAGAATCATCATTACCCATAGCCTGTGTTATAACAAACTGGTGATTTTCACTATCGTAAGCAGCACCCTGTACGTTACGTATATTCTTCATGCGTACCACCTTATTACCGTGGAATGAATCATCAAGAACGATACGTGTAACACCATAACCGGTAAGGTTCTGTACACGTACACGGTAGCTCACTGAGAGTGACTTACGGAAACCAACACTGAGAGCCTGTGCTTCAGTGTCTGCCTTAGCAAAATCACTTCCATTTACGCTTACTTCTTTCTCTAATATAAGACCACTTGCAGTAACAGGAGCGCCAGTTCCACCAGCAGGACCTGTTTGCCAAATGCTTGTACCACCACCAGTACCTCCGCCTCCGCCGGTACCACCTCCACCACCAGTACCTCCAGCAACAAACTGAAGAGCAGCAGCAAAAGTAGAAGAGAGACCATTGATAGGCTCAGTCACACGAACGATAGCTCGTGCAGAACCAGCAGTAGTATACGTGTGAGATACTTGCATAAGACCTACACCACTTTCATCATAAACTCCATCATCTTCGAAATCCCAATCGTACTGAAGACCATTCGCAGCAGTAACACCACCAGATGCACTTGCATCGAAGCTTACAGTATTAGGAACTTCTCCAGAAGCAGGATTATAAGTATAAGTAAATGTAGCGGTAGGAGGAGTGTTATTACCACCTCCGCCTCCAGCAGCACGAGTAGTTATAGTAATTTGTGCAAGATCAGTAGTAGTCGTAGTAGGATCAGTAACAACAAGGTTTAAGATATATGTACCCGCCATATCAGGCTGAATCTGTATAGTATCTGCAGTAAAAGAAGAAACAGCTGCAGTAGAACCAGCAGGAATAGTTGGCATAGACCAAGTAAACGTAAGATTTGCTGGAGGACCTGCACTATATGCAGCACCTGCAGTCGTTGTTGATCCAGTACCATTTAAAGTAACAAGTTGATTAACATCAGGAGTACTATCCGAAGCCGTTATAACAGCGTTTGGATTAACACCAGCAAGACCTGATGCAACAATAGTAACCTGTGTATTATTCATAGCACCACCTGCAGGATCAGTCACAGTCAACATCACTATATAAGTACCCGCAACGTCTGGCTGAACCTGTATAGTATCTGCATTAAAAGAAGAAACAGCTGCAGTAGAACCAGCAGGAACAGTTGGCATAGACCAGTTGAATGTAAGATTTGCTGGAGGACCTGCACTATATGCACCACCTGCAGCCGTTGTAGACCCAGTAGCATCCAAATTAACAATAGTGTTAACAGTCGGAGTAGTCGTAGAAGCTACAATATTTGCAGTTGGAGCACCTACTGCCGCAGCAGTAATAGTAACTTGTGTAGTATGGAAGGCACCACCCGCAGCCGGGTCAGTCACCGTTAATTGAACCACATATTGACCAGCTGTATCCGGAGTGAGTGAAGTAGTCGCAGTATTAAAAGAAGTAAGATTTACAGCAGAACCAGCAGGAATAGTTGGCATAGACCAGCTAAATGTAAGATTTGGAGCACCTGGTGTATAAGCACCACCCGCTGAAGTAAGCGATCCAGATCCATCGAGATTCACAAGAGCACCAACATTAGGCGTAGTAGTCGAAGCAGCGATGTTAGCAGTTGGTGGAACATTTCCAGCCGTAAGAGTAACCTGTGTATTATCAACAGCACCACCAGCAGGATCAGTAACAACAAGATTCACTATATATACACCAGCTACATCAGGTTGAACCTGTACAGTATCTGCATTAAAAGAAGAAAGACTCGCAGTAGAACCAACAGGAATAGTTGGCATAGACCACGTAAACGTAAGATTAGCTGGAGGACCTGCACTATATGCAGCACCTGCAGTAGTCGTTGATCCTGTGGCATCCAGTGTCACCATTTGTCCAACATTAGGCGTAGTAGTTGAGGCGCTAATGTCAGCCGTTGGGATACCTTGACCAAAGATGGCCCCACCAGTAAATGAAAAACTGGCAGTAAAGAGGAGTGCAAGCATGCTGATGCCTGCAGTGATTTTACGAAGATGATTACGGAGAGTACGCATAGAAATAGTGCGTTAGAAATATAATATAGGTTTCAAGGTCATAGAAGGTAGCAGGATATTGACAAACTGTCAAGTAATTTCATACTAGTTTTTCTGACAAAAAACATCTCGCTCTTCATAACACATTCATATAGAAAGACAATAACATTTAGAAGATCAGGCAAGCGATTTAAAACATAGGTTTCTTGACAAAAGAATAAAACGAGTATTGACAAATAATAATATTTATACTAGAATGCCTATCTTGCAGAAGTCACATCTTGTGCAAGAGAACCTTGATAGTTCATGGGTATATATAAAGAAAGGCTTGTCTCCACGTATCACCAAAGATTTGGCAGTATGTGAAGGCAAGTCTTGCCGAGGGGGTGGTCCCCAATGCAGAGCAAATGTTTTGCAACCGCAATGTTAGAAAAAGGAGATCCATCATGAAGTCCAAGTACTTCTTCTTCGTGGTGGTGTTGACCACCACCCTCGTGGCCATCACCACAAGTTCCGCTTTCGCACAGTCCGAAGAGCCTCGCTTCGAGGTCTTGGATGACCAGTTCCGTATTGACGACGGCGAGCTCCGTCTTCGACTCGGATACGGGTTCGAGTACCGCCACGTTGCCCAGAGCGACATTTCCGGTGGCACGGGTGTCAACAAAGACGCCCACGACGGAGACTACCTGTTCCAGCATCTGTCTCTGGCCATCGGGTCAGAACACAAGAGCTGGTACTGGGAACTCTTCGGCGAAGTGGATGCCTGGTCGTGGAATGATGACCACAGTCGCATTCAGCCGGTCTTCCTCGGTGGGGTTTTCCCCGCCAAAAGACAGGAAGATCGCGTTGGACTCGAGCTGGGTTTCGCACCATGGGAATCCAGTTTCCATTTCTATGTCAAAGGGTGGTATCACCTCGGAGACTGGCAATGGGACGGGAGTCGTGGTCCCGAGATGCAGGTCAACTTCGGCGGTGGCATTCGCTTTGCGAATGAATACGTCAAGCTCGACGCATTCGGTGGTTCGGATCAGGCTCGCCTGTATGTGGGCTTCCCGCTCATTAGCAACGGAAGGGCCGAACTTCGTAATCCGTACAATCCGAACCAGTTCAGCCCCGCAGAGCCGGCTACTGTCGAAACTGGTCCCTATATCAGGGGTCAGTACACGTGGCACACCTTCCAGATCGCCCCGGTGGACTGGACGCGTGTGGCGTGGTTTGGCGAAGTAGGCTGGGAACTGCAGCTTGGTACGACCCTCAATCTTCGGATTGGAGGCCGATACTCGCAGCTGATCGGCTCCTTCGAAGGCGTCGCTGGCGACGATCTGGAGATCGGCGGCTGGGGCGGCCTGGTCGAACTCGAGATTCAGTTCTAATCTCAATACCCATGAACACAAACAACACCCACTGTCTTCGGACGGTGGGTGTTTGCATTACAGGAAATTTGACAAAATAAAGAATAAGTATTGACGAATCATTAATTTGATGGTAGACTCTGCAACTCAAAATTCTGTTATTATCAACATGTTTTGAGACTCATTGCCACTTCGAAAAACGCTTTTGAAGTTGCGTAATGTACATTGAAAACTTGCGTGCAAAAAAAGAAAATCACATGACAGTCTCTGTAGTGTGCTCCAGGAGCATAGCATAGAGACTGTCATCAACGTGAAGACAGTTACGACCGTGGGACCTGAGTCCCGTTTGTGTAAACGGGGTCAAGCCCCAGGAGTTCAGATATGTCTCAGTCCATCGCTACCCCTAGCCAGGAGAAGTCCATCATGAAGCGCTTCCTGACCGTTTGTTTCGCTCTTTGCGTCCTGGCTGCCAGTGTTGGCTGCAAGGACAACGACAGTTCGAATGGGGTCACCGAAGGTTTCCTCGTTACCCTGGAGTCCAACGGTTACTCCGCGTCCATTCGTGGCGTGCGTGTCGAAGCGAATTCCGCCCAGTCAGCCTGGGTCATCGTTGCGAAGACGCAGGCCAACGGCGGTACGCCCGTCCGCATCCCCGCGGCCAACATGGTGATGCTGATCACCAATGGTTCGCCGACGGTTATCCCTTCGTATCACATCGAAGTGGAAGATCAGTTCGGTGGAACCACCGTGCCGGGTGGCCAGTTTATGGCCTACTCGCAGCACAGCAGCACGACCTTCCGGCAGTACGTCAAGATTACCGTCTATAACGGGACGGTCGTCGCCGACGAGATGTATGTGGAGGTCGTAGCCGAAGGGGCTCTCCCCATCGGAACACTTGCGCTCTACAATGCCCGAACTGCCCAGCGTGCCCGCAACCTGCAAACGCTCAATATGGATGACGATGATTCCCTGTTGATTCAGGGTGTCGTCGTACTCCGTGAGCGATTCGGGTCAGAGTTCGCAGGTGTCCAGGCAATGGTAACCGGAGCTCAAGGGCTCACGAGCGCAGGAGTCGCCACAAATGGTGCAGATGCAACTCGGGTTCAAACCCCGGGTCTCGGACTGACGCAGGTCACTCTGCAGCGCACTTGGACCGACACGGGTGTGGCAAATGCCCAGGTCACGGTCAACGTGACCAACGATACGACGCCGCCGGCTGGAACAGCAGTGGTTGTCACCGCGGTGCACAATGCGGCATCAGGGTCTGTGAGTATTCAGATTCAGATGCCTGCAGGGTACAGCGAGGGGGCATCATTCTACTTCGGACTCGACGGTGTCTACGGGCCCGCTCCACACCAGGACGTCAACCGTACGGTAGTGAATGGCTACGCCATCTACTCCCTCGGAGACCCTCGCGGTCCAGGTGTCACCTACACGATCACGCCCAACCCCAACCAGGCTATCGGGACGACCGGTAACATGGTCGATACCACCCCGATCGTGGTCGTCAGTCAGTAGCAGGAATCAAGCACGCAAGTTTTTCCAACGAGCGCCCCAGGATCTTCGGACCCTGGGGCGCACTTTATTATGGCTATCTTGTATACAAAATAATAACAAAGAGAGTCTTGAGTTTCAGCTGAATATTCAGATAAACCGCATTCCGGAGGTTGACACCATAGTAAATTGTTATTGCAAAAAGATCGCACTTGACTAAAGTGTGTCTACAACGAATAGTGGGAATTATACTTGACAAATAGAGAAAAAAGACTATAATTCCATACTTGATCTTTGAAATAGTATTTCAGATGGAAGCACCCAGTGCAAAAAACTTTTGCATTGCGTGCTTCCTCTGGTGAACAAAAAAACCTACGAAGCACAATTCTGCCCATGTTGGGCCCGCCCATGTTGGGCAAAACCCGTGTCCCTCACAGGAAACAGGAGAGAAGACAATGTTGAATCGCATGTTCCTGATGACCACGATGTGCATCGTGGCCATGACCCTTGCTGCTTGCAGTACCACTCGTTCGGTCCCCACCCTCATGGGTGCGCCGCCCGAACCGACCCCGACGGCGTCCAACGAGAGCCCCGTGCTCCCCTGGACTTCCGACGAAACCGCAATCGCACCGACCGTTGACCTCCGGTCCACCACCCATGCTGGCGTGGTTGGCTCGGTCACAAGCGCGTTCGTTTTTGACCAGTTCAACTACGAACTCTTCCGTGATGGTCGTAGTGGCTACGCTGCCATGGCCAGCGGTGTCGTACGGGGTGGTCAGATGACTCTCACGTGGAGTGCTTACGCCCCGAAAGAGGCTGGTCAAAACGTGTGGATCGTCTACGCCGCCTCGGGTGAGAACAACGAGGTCGTCTACTTCGACAATGGTCGCGGCCTCCTCGCAAACGTTGGCCCGGACGATGTCCAGGTCGAAGCGGCCCGCGTCGCTGAACGTGAGCGTGAGATGGCAGAAGCAAGCCATCAGGCTCGTATGACGACGGTGGAATTGCTCGCGGCTACCAACCGTGACAACATCGCCGATCTGACTACCGAACTGCAGCAACAGGCTGCACGCCTGAATGCACTCGAAGATCGCACGGGCTCCGTCGAAGACACGGTCCGTGAGCTTCTGCAGGGTGCTGGTGCTACCGATGATCAGATCAACGAGATCATCGATCGCATTGAGGCGCTCGAGGGCGGTCGTCCCGACACGCCCGGTGGTCCCAACGCTGCGCAGAACTAGTCTGCGTGTTCACCTGAGGAGCCTATGCTCCCTGGATCATACGAAAGTATGACTCCAGGGAGCCCTCTATAACTCTTACCTAATAGGCAATTACCAGTTTTCAATCAGAACCACATTGAAAACCGATAACTGAATATTACGAAAAGATCATTGAAATACCATGTGAGAGAGAGCTTCCTGTTTGCAATCATCAAGTATTGTAGATAATAAGCTCTCCCTCTCCTCACTGTGAGGAACAGGAAGGCAGTCAAAATTCACATTCGTGTGAGGTACAGTCATGAAGAAGCTGCTTCCCTTCCTGGTGATCGCTCTCGCTTTCACCTTCACCGTCAACGCGTATGCCCAGGATCTCAATCCTGCACCGGCACCGGATCCTGATCCGGCACCGGCACCCGATGCTGACAACGATCCCGCTCCGGCTCCGGATCCCGATGCTGACGCCGATCCGGCACCGGCACCCGATCCCAACGCCGACCCCGAATCGTCGACCGATGATTCGGAACCGTCAACCGATGAAGAGCCTGAAGAACCTGCGGGTCCGACGCTCGTCGCCGAGTACACCGAAATCCGTGGAACCGAACCTGGTTTCCGCGGTATGGCCGACGTCTATGTCGGCACCCGAGGGGCGATCTTCATGCCGATCATCGTCTCGAGCGAACCGGTAGATCCGGATGTCGCAGCTGGCCATACGGTCATTCGCGTCGGTGAAAATGGTCGCTGCAACGACGTTCCCGCGTTCTTCACCAGTGCTCAGTTCTACGATCAGCTGCGCACTGGCCTGCGAATGCAGGAAGGCCAGGTCTTCGAATGGACCGAAACGACGGTCATCAAGTTCCGCGTGCGGAACGAAGATGGCAGCGGTGGTGCATGGTTCATGACCATGCGCATCGACGTCAACGCCGTCACGCCCCAGGCCGCCAGTTCCGAACCAGAAGCTACCGCTGAAGGTAGCTGATGGACTTCTCCTGTGAGGGGAGGGAAGCCAGGTCGCACCTACATGGTGCGGCCTCTTCCCTATGTTTTCTTGAAGCAAAAGAAGTGAATCTATAAAAGTAAAAGAAGGTAAATATGAGCCAAAAAACACACAAGGAAAATTGACAGAAGTAGGAAAAAAAGTATAGTAAGTAACTCGTAATGCCCATTGAAGTAGCGGTGTAGAATTATGTTCATTCATTGTCTGTCTTGCTTATAAAGCAGGGCTCAGTCAAAGAGGAGTGTTCCATGAAACAGATCATTCTTGTTCTTGCTCTCGCGGTTATCGTGGGATGTGGAAGTGTGCCCACTCACGATGAAGCACCAAGTGCTCCAGCACAGGAGCCAACAGTGCAAGTCGTTGAGCCATCTGTCCAAGATGTATGGGTCATCACTCTGCATGGGGTGGAGACATACACAGGGCTGGTGACGCTGTATTACGACAACGAACCGGTTACACAGGTTGTAGACAATGGAGTATTGCAACTCGAAGTAGTAGAGCAGGGGAGTCCAGTGGAGGCCATAGCGGCAACCGAGGAAGCTCCAGCAACACTGAGGGTTTGCATGCAGAACGGTGAATCGGTAGTGACCCAGATGCCAGGTTTTTTAGGTCGCTTAAACACACAGGCGCAGTGCTTCACATTGCGCACAGGCGACAATACCTGGGTAGCAACCATCATCAGAACCAAACGTTGGCTTCCTACTCGGCCAGAAATAGTCGAAGTCCGGGAAGATAGCGTGTCAACTCTGATTCAGTTGGAGCAACTCGAAGAGCAGCTTCCACTCTATCTCGCTCTACAGCAGATCGCCGATGCAGACGTGTCTGCGATCGAAAGCTCATTGAGTCGAGTCACGCGGTATCATGATCAGCTCAGTGCAACACTGAACGAGCATCAAGAATGTCTCGATCGGTGCCTGGAACTCGAGCAAATCATCGCAGAAGAGCCCACTGAGGTTCAGCGACTCAGAGATGAAGTGACCGCCATTGGTGTACATATCGCCGACCTCTACGACTCGCTCGAAGGTGAAGAGGATGAAGCAGTAGTCGCCTCAATCAACGAGCAAATCGATGAAGAGACACTTCTTCTCGCGAACCGCGATGATGACAGGAGGGCAGTTGATCAGCGTATCGAAGAAGCTCAGGCCGAACTCGATATCCTGGCAGAAAATCGCCCAACAGAGGATCAGCTCGTAGCAGAGCGCCGTGAACTGCGTATGGTAGAGAGCTTCAAAGAGGAGCTCAACGCTGAACATGAGCGGCTCAATGCAGTATTGCGGACCGCTCGAAGCAAATACGCAAACGCCTTCCGACGACATACCCAGCTCACCAAGCAGTACAACCGTGAGCGTCGAGAAGCGCGTGAATCGGAGCTCATTTCAGAGTCCGATGCCGTTGGAAATTCATCATTAGAAGGATCAACGGTTCCCGAAAGTACCTCATCGACAACACGTCCGACAGGTTCCCGATACATCGCCAATTTTTTCGACCATGTTCGCATGGGATGGGAAGGAGAGGTCGATCTCTATCAGGGGATTACACCCGTCGTACACTTCCGTTGTCGCATTGAAGATCGTATGCCACAACTGGCAGAAACCACGGAAGGAGTCGCATCAACAGCATCGCTCGCCCTGGAAGAGAGCAATGCCTGGATGGTAGTCATTGAGCCCAGCGGAAGCTGCATGTTTCCGGACTGGTGGCAGGACTATCTCGATGCAAACAAATCAAATCTTCCACTCAGACTGCGTGAACGTGGCGGCGAACGTCGCTGGATCATGCGGATCATTCAGCTTCGCGACTAGCATCAGCAAGTCGGGAAGTATCACCAAAGAGGCCAATACACGTTGTTGGCCTCTTTGATATGCAAAAAAAACAGGAAAAGTGCAAAACTGTACAGAATTTATTGACAAAAACACCTTTTTCAAGTAAAAATATAGACTTGCTCTTTGATAATTCGTAAGAGCGAGAGAACTCTTCTAATGAGACTTTTTCTCCTTACAAGGCTCCTCTCGCTCAATCAATCACAAACCAGTTCTTCATAGAACACCACGATAAGGAGGGAATATGAAGACTCAAGATATCATCAGCTTGGATATGGGTAACTGGGACCCAAAAACCCAGAAAGGTGAACTCAGATTCAAAGTCCCGCCGTCATCGATCTACACAATGATGGTGGTAGACAGGACGACAAGACAATGGCTCTCACCAAAGCCAGCAAAACCACTGAATGTGCAATGCGGTGATTACGCCCTATTGATATTCCGGAAGGAACAGATAGGGTTTAGTGCCGCTGCTCAGGACTTCAGTGTTCGTGAAGGGGGAGAAGTGCAGTGGGGGAATGAATTTTCTCACGCCGAACTTCTCGCCCAACTCGGAGCCTTCCGGCCCGAACCCAAAGATCGAGAGCTCATCGAGACCTCAATCACCAACACCAAAAGAAAGATGGCAGAAGGTCTGCCATCAGATCGAACCAAGGTCCGCAAGAGGACACAACAACAAGGAGTCAGGACCATGCTCGGAAACGACATCGAGGTTCGCCTCAAGGGGGACAGCCAGGGATGGCAGCTCGAAGTCGATACTTCGGGCAACGTCGTGCTCCTGAGTGCTGTCGTGTGCATCATGAACAAATGGATGCCACTGAAAGGGACCGACGTCTCTCGTGGTGGTATGGTCATGGTGCTTGTCGAAGATGTACTTGCAAAGCGCATCTCTGCAGCCATGTTCCAGATCGAGAATGGGGAAATCAAGTTCGATGAAGCCATGGAACAAGAGATGATTCAGGGGATGATCAAGAACGACAAGGCATTCCCCAAAAACGATCACACTGAGCCTTTCAAGGAAGCGGTTCGCCAAATGGAAGAGGTCGTCACCGACGACATCTTCGGTGGTGCGAGTGCTCCTCCACCACCACCAACTGGTGGGCTCCCTGACGAAGATCCCTTCGCTGGAGCCGACCCCTTCGCTGACGGGGCTGGCATGGGAGGTATGGATTTCGGCGATGCTGTCGAAGATGCTGCCCCCGAAGGACCCGATGAGTTCGAAACCGAAGAAGGTCTCGGTGAATCGGATGCACCAGCAGCCGAAGGGCAACCAAGTACACTCGTGGGTGAACCTCCGCTTCAGCGGGGAGAAACCAAAACCCCGACGTTCACAGGTAAGGCACCGCCTCCGCCTGCGATGAGTCAGGATCAACTTGGTCTGGGCGCATCCACTGCAGATCAGCCCAAGGTTGATGAGCAGGTGATCGACTCTTTTCAGGAGTCTCATTTGGCACCACCCACCAAGAAAGAAGAAGCGCCTCTCGATTCGCGGATTCAGTCGCTCCACAAACTGGTTGCGGACACCACGGGTGAAACCGTGGAAGACGACAAGCAGTGTGAAAGTGCACTGAAGGCATTCGCCAAAAAGCTCGACACTGCCGACGAGACGATTCAGCGTCACGAGCGCGATCTCGAGAAAGTGAAAAACAGGCACACGAGTGACCTGAAGGAAAAGGATGATACCATCCTCGACCTTCAAGGGAAGCTCAACAAGGCCGACAAGGAAAAGGATGATACCATCCTCGACCTTCAAGGGAAGCTCAACAAGGCCAACGAAGACAAGCAGAAGCTCAAGGCACGTCTGGAAGAGGTTGGCGTCGAAGCGGCCTCAGTCGTTCCTGACGAACCCGAAGTGATCACGGTCCCCAAGACGCCCTCCGAGAGGAAGGCACTCCAGAAGAGGCTCGCCAAACAACAGCGTGCTGAACAGCAGACGAAGTGGGAACAGAAGAAGACCAGCCGGGAAGCGATTCCGATCAACTTCGGTTGGTTCATCCTCCTGCCGCCGCTCTTCCTTCTGTTCCTTCCCATGAATCCGTACCGGGGCATGCTGTCCCTTCCATGGAAGGACCAAGAGTGGAGCGCCGCTACCGCGTGGCTCAAGCAGCCGCTCGGATTCCTGTGGCGCCTGCTGCAGTGGATCGCGTTCCCTGTGGCGAACCTGGTCGTGTGGGTCTCCGTGATCTACTTGGCCTTGATTCTCGCTGGCAACTACGCACCCGATGCAGGCCTTCGCGCTTCAGCACAGGAGGTCACCCAGGCCGTCCATGCACAGGCCGAAGATCTCATCGGGATCGAGAACCATACTCCGATCGTCAAGAGTGACGAGCAACTCCTCGCAGAGTTGTCTCAGGCTCAGGCACGGATCACCGCTCTCGAAAGCGAAATCCAAGCAACGCCGAACGAGTTCCGACAGCGCCTCGCCGACCTGGAGTATCAGCTTCAGCAGGCACAGGCAGTGCTCAACTCCGTTCCGACCATACGCGTGGCCTCCGATGGAAGCATCCAATGGCCACGGAACATCGCACCGAGGGGTGCAACTCGCTGGACCGCAATCGGAAACGATCAGCAGTACGGCAGAGTCGTCTCCTCAGGGACGCGCATCAACATCGGTGCAGAAGATACGCCATCGTTCCTGAACATCGTGTTCTACAACGAAGGGTATATCGGAGGCACGATCGTGCGCGTTGTGCGTGATTGATTGAGTGAAGGCGTTCCCCGGGTTCAACCGGGGAACACACCACAAGGGGGCTGCAGCAATGCAGCCCTCTTCTTAAATATATCTCCATACCTAAAAATCCTCCCCAAAACAACCATAAAAACCCCAGAAAAAATAATAGGAAAAAGGTATAAGAAAGCCAATTATTCTATTGACACTCTAAAGTATGCATGATATTATTCGAGACCCTGATCGCCCCAAAACAACCCCGTTTGTTGTTTCGGTAGTGGTCGAAGCCTATGCTAAAGATTCTACCAATCTAAAGCGACGAAACGAGTAGTAGGCCAGAGTTCCCTGATACTTTCCCTATGGAAAGCAATGGGGACCTCTGGCCCACAAAGGGCGGTCAGGGAAACCTTTTCTTTTGACAATTCAACCACGTAAAAAGTTTGCTTCTTGCTCGATGACTTCTCAGGCAGTCCGTGTGGGGAGTGGCTAGGGAGAAACACTTCTCGCTAGATTGCCAAGATGACTTGGGCAAGAAGGAGACTTTTTACACCGAATATAAGGTCGTACATAGGTACGGCTCTTTTTGTATATACTCTAACCACACCCTTTACAGAGAGGATTATTTCCACTACAATCCCTTAAGAAACTCACACACAACTTCCATGGCCCAAAGAAAACGTAAGGCAAAAAGAATACTCATAAAACTTTCTGGTGAAGCCCTACTTGGCGACAGAGAGCATGGTATAGATTTTTCCGTACTCGAAGGACTCGCAAAACAAGTCGTCGAAGTACAAAAGAAAGGATACGAAGTAGCCATCGTAGTGGGCGCAGGGAACATTTGGAGATACCGAGACACAAAAGACTCAGGGATCGAGAGAGTAGCTTCAGACAACATGGGCATGCTCGCAACAATCATGAACTCAGTCGCACTGATGTCAGCCATAGAAAAGATGGGAACACCAGCACGCGTAGCATCAGCACTCAATATTCCAGAAGTAGCGGAGCCATACATTACCAGAAGAGCCGTGAGACATCTCGAGAAAGAAAGAGTAGTCATATGTGCAGGAGGTACAGGAAACCCATACTTCACAACAGACTCAGCAGCCGCACTCAGAGCCCTCGAGCTTCAATGCGATATCCTCCTCAAAGCAACCAATGTCAAAGGAGTCTACTCAGAAGACCCAAAGACCAACCCGAAAGCAACCTTCTACAAGAAACTCTCTTTCGATGACGTACTTGAGAAGAATCTCAAAGTGATGGATGGGAGCGCCATAGCACTCTGCCGAGATGGGAAACTTCCAATAATGGTCTTTGAATTCAACCACAATACGAATAATATACTCAAGGTTCTCGAAGGAAAGATGGATGGAACCATGGTTATCTAATAATAATCAAACATTATGCCACAAGCACACATAGACACAGCGGTACAAGAAATGCAGGGAGCTATAGATCACCTCGAGGCAGATTACGGTGGGCTTCAAGTAGGTCGTGCCAATGCAAACCTCGTAAATGACGTAACTATCGAAGCATATGGAGTAACACAGCCCCTCAAAGCAGTAGCGAGTATATCCGTACCAGATGCACAAACGATTCAGATCCAACCATGGGATAAGGGTGTACTTGCAGATATAGAGAAGGGGATCCAAAACTCTGGACTCAATCTCAATCCAAGTAACGACGGAGCCGTTATTCGCATCAATATCCAACCACCAACAGAAGAAAGAAGAAAAGAGCTTGTAAAAGTCGTAGGTCAAAAAGCAGAAGAGGCACGTGTATCTATCCGTCATGCAAGACAGAAAGGACACGAAGCTATCCGCAAGATGAAAGACGACAAGCAAATAGGAGAAGATGAGGCATATACTGCTGAAGAGAACCTCCAATCAAAAGTAGATGAATTCAATAAAAAAGTAGAAGAAGTGATGAAGAAGAAGGAAACAGAAATTATGACCGTATAATATCCTATGAGCATCCTCATTACCGTTATAGCGTTCATAGTAATTTTCTCTATACTCGTACTCATTCACGAATGGGGACATTTTGCCATGGCAAGACGTGTAGGAATTAAAGCAGAAGAGTTTGGGCTCGGTCTTCCGCCACGTGCAAAGAAACTCTGGACAGACAAAAAGGGGACACTCTTTTCACTCAACTGGATACCATTCGGTGGTTTTGTCAGAATGAAAGGAGAAGATTCCACAGATCCCAAGATGTCAGAAGCAAAAGACAGCTTCATAAGTAAAACCAAATGGCAAAGGACACAGGTCATAGCAGCAGGAGTATTCATGAACTTCGTACTCGGTATCGTACTCCTCACCGTAGTATTTACTGCTGGAACAGAGCCATTCGTACTCACAGAATCAGACTTCCAAAGACATGTAGAACTCGGAAACATCGTAGCCGATGACGGCATCCTCATAAACGAAGTACTCGAAGGATCCGTGGCGAGTGAAGCAGGATTCTCAAATAACGATATTATCCTTAAACTCAACGGTGAAGCCGTAGCTTCAAGCGAAACAATCGTAGAAATCACCAAAGAAAATAAAGGACAAACACTCACATACACTCTCCTCAAAGGAGATAGTGAAGAAGATATAGCCATCAACATTCCCGATGAAGGAAAAATAGGTATCAGTATTGGAAATGTACCCATCATAAAAGAAGTGAAGCTCATCAAGCTCCCAGTGCACCTCGCATTTGTAGAAGCCACCAAAGAGACCGGAAGACTCACCGTAGCAACCGCATATATGTTTGCCGATGTACTCCGCAAAGTGATTAGCCGTTTCGAAGTCGCAGACAACGTAGCAGGACCAGTAGGGATCGCGGCAATGACCCACGATGTATCTCAGCAAGGCCTTATCGCCATATTCCGTTTCATGGCCATTCTCTCCATATCCTTAGCAACCATAAACTTCCTCCCACTCCCAGCTCTCGACGGTGGAAGATTCCTCTTCATCGTGCTTGAGGCAATACGTGGAAAGAAGGCAAACCAACAGTGGGAAGCAACTATACATGGCCTCGGCTTTGTATTCCTCATGCTCCTCATAGCCATCATCACCTACAAAGATATTGTGAGAATCATCTTCTCATAAACCCCCACCACCCAGAAAAACCCATATAACCTCGAAGAAGAGGCTCTTTTTACATACCCCAACATACTTGACAAATATAAATAAATATGTAAAATATACTCTTAACCCAAAGACATGAAAAACCTTCTCATTATATCGCTTCTCGCCCTTACAGCCCTATTACAGCCTATCCAGGCACATGCAGGGGGTCAGGAGCAGGAGGTACGTGCACAAATCGAGCAAAACATGCTCGGACAGGCACTCAACACACTCGAGAACCTCGAAGCGAATGGTGCAGATGAAGCATGGGTATTTATGCTCCTTGGAGACATATATACGAAAATGCAAGACACAGATAGTGCACAAGTAGCCTACCTGAAGAGTATTCAAGTAAGTCCTACCAAAGAAGCATATACATCTCTCATAGCTCTCTACAAAGAAACAGGGAGTACCGCAAAAATGAGACTTATGGAACGTAAGGCAAAGACAGAATTTCCAGAAATCACGAAGAAAAAGAAAAGAAACACACTCCGTGTAAAGAAGAGAGAAGCAACAGTGGAAGTAAAAGAACAAGTATCAATCAAAGAAGATGCCTACACGCTCCAAGAGAGATATCTGGCAACCAAAAAGACACAGGACTTTCTCGATGCAAAGAGGCAGCTTGAAGCACTCCTTACAGAGGATCGTCACAATATCAAAGCCTACACCTACCTTATAAACCTTTATCTCGCAAAACCAAAATCATGGACGCAGAGTACATACAAGTCACGCTTCAACATGGCAGAAGATGAACTCTACCAAGTAAAAAGAGTGTATCGCAGATACCAAACCTACAGAAAATATAATGCAAAAGCGTACAGGTATATAGAAAACCCACTCTACGAGATAGATATTCTCGTACAACGAATGCATCCAGGACGAAGAGACTCAGGAAGCACATACGATAAAGCTTGGCTTGCAAACGAGTACCTCAAGCTCGCCAAAGCAATACTCTCTACCAATCCAAACAACCCATCAGAGGAAAGAGACAACGCATACTCTCTCCTAGAGAGAGGATACGACTTAGATCGTACCAACACCGCTATTATGACGCTCCGTAATTCCGGAAGACAGAGAAGATAGCAAACTCTATGTTGAGATTTCAGGGCAGGTTCAGTACTATGAATCTGCTCTTTTTTACAGAAAAACATGACACGACTCGCACTATATAGACAATATCGACCAAGAACCTTCGGAGAAGTGATGGGACAAGACCATATCCGAGATATCCTTAAGAACGCCGTACGAGAAGAAAAGATTTCACATGCCTACCTCTTTACCGGGCCACGTGGTACCGGAAAAACCTCTATGGCGCGTATTCTTGCCCGTACGATCAATTGTGAAGACAAAAAGGATGGAGAACCATGTAATACCTGCAATACCTGTACAGAAGCACTCCAGGAATCCCTCACCGATCTCATAGAAATGGACGCCGCAAGTCATACCGGTGTAGACGATATGCGTGATCTCATAGAAAAAGCTCAATTTGCTCCCACAACCGCACAAAGAAAAGTCTACATCATAGACGAGGTACATATGCTCTCAAAGTCAGCGTTTAATGCACTCCTCAAGACACTCGAAGAGCCACCTTCCAATACCCATTTCATACTCGCAACCACCGAGGCACATAAAGTGCTTCCAACCATCGTATCACGATGCCAACGATTCGATTTCCACCGCATATCGACAGAATGCATCATAGAAACTCTTAATAAGATAGCCAAAGAAGAGAAGATCAAAGCAGAAGAAAAAGCCCTCAACCTCATAGCCAACAACGCACATGGTGGACTCCGTGACGCTATCAGTCTCTTTGAGCAAATAGCGTACAAAGGAGAACTCTCACTCGAAGGAGTCGTAAAGAACCTCGGACTCGCAAGCTTTCAGTCAGTACAGCAGTTTGTCGACGCCGTAAAGAATAAGAGAGCCGTAGAGGCACTCACATATATCAATGATCTCATCGGAGAAGGTATAGATCTCACACAGTTCGTAAACGAAGTCCTCCTCATACTCAGGAGTGAGATGCTCGAAGCCGTATCTACAGGGAATACAGACGAAGCACGAAACCTCATCTTCCTCATAGATACCTTCTACGAATCAAGCTTCCAGCTCAAAGATGCAGCTATCAGCCAGCTCCCACTTGAGATGGCTATCATTCGTGCCTGCAAAGAAGGAGAAGGAGCGCCTACACAAGAAACTCCAGCGCAATCCGCAGAACCAGAGGCAAAACCAGTAGAAGATAAGAAAGAAGAAGAGCCACAAACAAAGCAGGAAGCAGCGCCAACACCAACAAAGAAAGAGATAAAAGAAGAACTCAGTGACGAGAAGAGATTCCAAGCAATCCTCAGTGAAATACAAAAACCATCACTCAAGAGTATACTCAGACAGTCTCAACTCAAAAAAGAAGAAGGAAGAATCCATATTCGTGTAGACTCAGACTTCTCCAAAAAGAAGCTTGAAGATGCAGAAAATGGTCGAGAACTTACAGAATCACTCAAGAAATACTTTGGGGAAGGCATGGACGTAGCCATAGAAGTAAGCCCCAAAGAAGAGCTCAAACAAGAAGACGTAAGTGACGTATTTGGATCATAAAGGCAGTCTCATGAGTGACGCACAGCAAAAAAATCTCCTTCGAAGGAAATACGAGAAGATACTCCAAAGCCATACAGAAAGAGACAGAAGAAATAAAACCCTCATAATACGAGATCATTTAGAAGATCTCCCAGAGTGGAACGCATCCAAGTCTCCATGTATTTTCTTAAGTACCCTAAACGAAGTAGACACATCACTCATCATAGACGATAAGAAAACCTACGCAGTACTCAAGTGGCAAAACGATACCTTCATACCAGTGGTATTCGAGGGTTGGGACAAGGTAAAGAAAAACAAATGGGGGGTACTTGAACCACAAAACGAATCCCAAATAGATCCAACAACCATAGATGCCATTGGAATTCCTGGTCTAGCCTTCTCAAGGAGTGGTGGAAGACTCGGGAGGGGAATGGGGTTTTATGACAGATTCCTTCAAGACCTCAACGCTCCCAAGATAGGTATATGCTTCGAAAACCAGCTCGAAGAAAACATACCCAGAGAACCATGGGATGTATCAATGGATATCATCGTGACAGAAACGCAGATCATACGACCTTAGATTCTCCGTCCAAGCTCCGTAACAAACTTAGAAAGTACCGCTCGATTGAGTGGAATATTTCCATCAAAGCTCTCCGCATCATCAATAAGTCCAAGCTCCTGTGCAAGTGCCAGAGGATCAATATTCGTATCCAAAAGACCACTCGAGTTCATAAGAACATTCAGTGCAAACCCTGTAGTTGCCAGACTATCTGGTTGGAACTTCTGCTCAACGCCAAAACTCTTCGAAGTAATATATCCAAGCATGAGCGCACGCACCACATTACTACGACTCCAGTGACGTTGCCAGATCGTATCCAATGGAAGCGGAAGTGATTCCAGGAGGCCATCGCTACTCAGCGGATCACTATAATTCATCACCTCACGATAATCATTCTGCCCATCACTATCACTATCACTACTCTGAGGATCAGTGCCAAGAACCACCTCCTCAAGATCAAGAAGACCATCCTCATCGGTATCAGCATTCGCCAAGTCAAGCTCCTCACCATGAAGACGTAATGCAATAGTAACCACCTCACTGCGAGTCACTCCTCCAGATGGAAGGAAATTATTATTTTGATCTCCCTTCATAATCCCATGTCGAGACACATAAGAGGCATACGGAGCAAACCAAGCATCTTCAGGAACATCAAGAAAACTCGGTTCATCAAGGATATCCTGGAAACTTGGAAGGATGCCATCAAGCGTCTCATCATCAACCAAAAGATCATCATCCGATGTCGTTGGAAGCGTACCATCCTCCTGGAAAGCATCAGCACTTTCACTATCCGCAAACACATCAACAAGATAATCTTCCGTTTCACCACGGATAAAGTAGCCACTTCCATCCCATCCCTGCTCATCAAGTGAAACAATAGGCTCTGTTGTCAGGGTATAACGCATCCACATCTTCCCACTTCGAGGACCAGAGAGGAAATCAGGGATAATAAGACGACGACTCTCTCCAGGGAGAAGATCATACAGTTCAGACAAGTCCATATTTGCTATAAACCACTCAGGTACCTCAAGAACATCATTTTCACCACGACACACACTCTTAGAAGCCCATCTTCCATTCCCATCAAAGTCAGCAAGCGCATTAAGATAGTACGGAGGCTCAAGATCCTTCGGTATCGTCACCTCCACCTGCAACGAAGTAAGCTGACAAGGAAGGATAATAGGAAGGATCACACCATCATCAGACTGATCAAAATTCACCGTCTCACCATCCGATTCAAGCGTCACCCCATCACCAAACTTCCGCATACCAAGGAACATCGAACGATCCTTCTCCAAATGCCGTACAGATCCAGCCAAAGTAGTGTCCAGAAGCGTAGGAAAAGACCCAAACAACTCATAATCTACCTGTCCAATCACAGAAGTCTCTTCAGGAGCATCACCAAAGTCAGCCATCTCTCCAGTAAGCTGTCCAGACTGAACACTTTCCCTCGCAAAAGGATCAAGTTCATTCTCTATCTTCCCATCATCATTCAGATCCACAAAAGTCACTGCATCATCCTCCTGTATCGCAGGTGCTGGTTGATTCGGAGTAAACGTACGAACCCTATTCACATAGAGTATCCCAATATATATAAGACCCACGACAATAATGCCACTAAACACATAGAGCAAAGTCGTTCCTACGCGAGAACGTTGAGCCTTCTCAACGTGCAGCGTTTGAGGAATGATATGATCTTTCTTATGCTCGTGCGGCGCATGAGCATCCTGAGAGTCGGGAGAATGATCCTCCATGAAACAAAATTACAGTGAATTTACGAAGCCATCTCTTCATCAGAGTACACATGCTGATATTCAGTCTTATCATAAGAGAAGAGCTCATCTTCATTGAAGAAGCGAGGTACCTCCTTAAGAGCCGTTTCAAGACTATCTGAAGCATGAACAACATTCGACTGAACAGACATAGCAAAATCACCACGAATACTTCCAGCTTCCGCTTCACGTGCCTTGGTAATCCCACAGAGCTTGCGAACCGTCTCAACAACATCTAAACCTTCAAAACACATAACCAAAACAGGTGAAGAAGCCATAAAGCTCGCAACACCACCAAAGAAAGGCTTCTCAACAATATGAGCATAGTGCTCACGAAGAATAGCATCATTCAGTGTCATCATCTTGCATCCTGCAAGCTTGAGACCTTTTTGTTCAAATCTTTTGAAAACTTCACCGACGAGTCCTCTTTGGATTCCATCAGGTTTTATAAGGACGAGTGTACGTTCCATATCACGAAAAACTTAAGAATGAGATACGTCAGTTATACTGAAATTCTCTCAAAAAGTGAAGCAGAAACCTGAAAAAGAGGAACGATATTTAAGATGGAGAATGGTAAATATCTTTTCTATGGCGAACATCAAGAAAGATAACTTCAGATGCTGAGCTCAACATAAAAATCACCCGATATTCACGAGTAATACGAAATGAATAAAGATGCTTAAGCTTTCCCTGTAGTTTTTTTGTATGAAGTGAGCGATGAAAACAGTTTTCTACAAAAATCTTTTCAAGTGCAATAAGCTTTCTCTGTATCCCTTTTGGAAGACGGCGAAATGAGCGAAGAAATCGCTTGTCATAGAGTATACGAGTCATGATAATTCACTCAATGAACTCACAGAAGTATCAACATCAGGATGCTGAGAGCGTTCGAGTATATCCTTTACAAATTCAGGTCGGTATTTACCCTCAGGGTCCTCTTCTTCAAATTGATCAGCAAGAGCCTTAAGACGATTATACTCATTTTCATCAATCATAACCTTATTCACATCATCACCCTGAACTTTAATAACAACAACCTGATCAGTAGAAAGTCGAAGATAGTGTGCCAGATCTCCACGAAGTTCCGAAGAAGTAACAATTTTTGGTATCATAATTTGTACAAAATTAAGTACTAATACAAGTACATTATAATACATCAAAAAACAAGTTTCAAGAAGAAACCATAAACACTTCATCCCTATGAACTACGGGGCATCAGAGATCAAAGGAGTCTAGAAATGCAGAAGACTCTTAAACTTCTCACGACGTTCCTCAAATGGACCAATAGCTGCCATGCGAATCTTATCTTCTTGGAAGAGATCCTTCGCTACACGCGAAACATCTTCCAGAGTAACACTATCCACTTCACCGCATATCTCATCCAGAGTCTTCACACCCTCACCAAGAAGCTCTCGCTTCCCAAGCAAGTGTGCCACAGCTTCAGTATCTTCAAGACTCAAAATAAGCTTACCCTTCACATACTGTTTCGCCTTATGAAGCTCATCTTCCTCGATAGGATCAGTCGTCACCTTCTGGTATTCACGAATAATAGCCGTAATAGCATCCTCCGTACGAGTAAGGTCCACACCAGCGCGCGTAGATATCAGCCCACAGTCAGAGTAATCATCCGTAGAAGTATGTACATAATAACAAAGTCCCTGTGCCTCACGAACACTCAAGAACATACGTGAGCTCATATTTCCTCCAAGCAAGATAGCAAGCACCTTCTGTGCATAATAATCATCATGATTTGAGTGGTATCCAGGGAATCCAATCACGATATGACCCTGTTCCGTCTTCTTATTCTGCATGATGAGCTTCTCCGTTCCACCAAGATCCTTATAAGCATCCCATTCTCGAGTACGTTTTACCTCTGGAAAATCAAAATAAGAAGAGACCTTATCTAGCACATCCTCATGCTTCACATTCCCAGAAACAACAATCACCGTATTATCTGGAGTATAGAGACTATCCTTAAACTCCTGGAAATCTTTCTGCTGCACACTCTTAATAACCTCCTTCGTTCCAATCTGATCCCAACCCAGTGGCTGATCACCAAGAACCAAGCGCTCAAAATCCCATCCCGTCTGATACATCGGCGTATCCTGATACATATTATACTCTTCCAAGATCACCCCACGTTCCTTATCGATCTCTTTCGGGTCAAACGTTGCATGCAACATCATATCCGAGAGTACATCAAAAGCCGTATCCTGCTGATCCGCAGCCACTTTTATATAATATCCCGCGTATTCCTTCCCCGTAAAAGCATTGAACTGACCACCAATAGCATCCACCGCACTTGACACATCCTTCGCAGATGTATACTTCTTCGCTCCCTTGAAAAACATATGTTCAAGGAAGTGGGCAATACCACTAATATCCTTATTCTCATACCGCGAACCAGCACCAACAAGCACAAGGACAGTAAGAGACTCAGTATTAAGAGGAGAAGTGATAACACGTAAACCATTAGGAAGAACAGTTCTATCGTAGGTTTTCATAGAGAGATGGAATAGGAGTAAACATACCAAAGTGTAACCCACATTCAAGAGGGGACCAATAAAAAATTACGGCTTGAGAAAGGCATTATCTCTCAACCTTCTTCGGTCGTCGTTTTTCCTTATCCGACTTTGAACGATACGAAAGCCGTATCGGCGTTCCATAAAAGCTAAACGACTCACGCAGCCTATTCTCTAAAAATCGCTTATACGAAAAGTGGAAATTCTCCTCATTATTCACAAACAACAGAAAATGTGGAGGATGAACATCAACCTGAGTAATATACTGCAGCTTCGCCTTACCTCGCTTCGCACCAGTTGGCATATGCATCATAAGAGCTTTTTCTAAGAAGATATTTAACTCACTCGTAGAAATTCTCTTCCCACGTTCCTGCTTAATACCCTTCGCAAGCTCAAGGAGTTTATGGATATTCTTCTTATTCTTTGCAGAGATAAACACCAGTGGTGCCCAAGGAGTAAAATCAAAGTTGTACTGGAGTTTAGAAATCCACTCATCACGTGGCTCCTCTCCCTTCTCCATAAGATCCGACTTATTCACCGCAATGATAAGACCCGTACGACTTCGAAGCACAAAGTCAGCCACATGCATATCTTGCCTCGTAATACCTTCACGTGCATCCAAGAGAAGTACCGCAACATCAGCACGATCCAAAGCTTGCAGAGATCTCGCTACAGAAAACTTTTCAATACCCACCTCAATAGCACCACGTCTTCGTATCCCTGCCGTATCAATGAGAGAGTACTGCTCATCTTCATATGTCAGTTCAATATCCGTCGCATCACGAGTCGTACCAGGAATATCGGAAACAATTACCCGTTCCTCACGAAAGAACGCATTAATCAAAGAAGATTTCCCCACATTCGGTCTCCCAACAAAAGCGATACGTACAAGATCATCATCCACCTCAAGTTTTTCTGGTACCGTAAAATTCATCTTCTTAAAATGTTCCTGCAATTCCACCTCCAACGCATCAACACCCGTATTATGAAAAGCAGAAAGCTCTAACGGCATGCCAAATCCAAGCGAAAGAAGATCACTCGTATCCGTCAGATGACTATCACACTTACTCGCAACCAAGATTACATCCCGACCACTCTTACGAATAATATCCACCGCATCCCTATCATCTGCCGTAAGAGGCTCCTGACTATTAATAAGCAACACAATGATATCAGCTTCACCTACGGCCATTCGTGCCTGTTCCACCATCTTATCCTCCAAGAGTCCTTCCTTTGTAAGCTCAATACCACCCGTATCCACTACCATATAAGGAATAAGACCATCACGAGCAACTTTCCCATAGATCCTATCACGCGTCGTACCTGCTTCTCTCGCAGTAATAGCCTTACGCTCACCGACAAGGCGGTTAAAAAGCGTAGATTTCCCAACATTGGGACGGCCGACAATAGCAACTATAGGATACATACGATAGAATAGATTCGGCAAAATTCTACAGAAAACAAACAGAAAAAGATACGTTAAATCGCATTTCTATGCAGAAAACCATACAAAACACGATCCAAGAAATACAAGAGTTCTTACAAGACACTAAGCTCTTAGTCGTATCAAAAAAACAAGGAAGAGAGAGTGTAGAAGCCTGCATCACTTCCGGTGCGAAGCTCTTCGGAGAAAACAAAGTCCAAGAAATCATTGAGAAAGATTGGGAAAGAATCAAAAAGCATCATCCAGATATCTCACTCCACTTCATAGGTCACCTCCAAACCAACAAAGTAAAAGCCCTCTGCCCACTCGTAGATGTCATACAGTCCATAGACTCCATAAAGCTTGCAAAGAAAGTAAACGAAGTATGTAAAGCATACGGAAAAGTCATGCCCGTATTCCTCCAGCTCAATCTCACCAACGAAGAACAAAAGTTTGGATTCGCCGAAGATAAAATACACGAGGCATATAAGGAAATAGCAAACCTCTCACACATAGAACTCAAAGGAATCATGTGTATGGCAAAACACGGAGCAAGCGAAGCAGAACTACGGTCAACTTTCCAAAAAGCCAAACACATACAAACCTCCCTGAACCTCGAAGAACTCTCCATGGGTATGAGTGAAGATTACAAAATTGCCAAAGAAGAGGGATCAACAATGGTGCGTATAGGATCAAAGATCTTCAACTCCATTTGATAACCCCACTCCTTCATAGTACGATAGCGCCATGAAGAAAACCTCACAAAGAAATATAGCGCCCTACGCAAAGAGTGCCCTCATAGTCTCACTCGCTTTTCTCATAGGCTTCTTTGCACCACGTATCCTCGCAGGGGAAAGTATCCTCAGTGGAGGTCAGGTAAGTGTCATAGGACCAGTAACCAACCAAAGAAACCTCAACGAGGTAATCAAAACCATGCAAGAGATTGTCGGGAAAGATGCTAAATTCAACGTAGAACAGCAAACACGTGGAGATGCAGGTCTCCAGTTTGTCGTAGCCCTCGACGGCTCCATAGCCAGCGTAAAAGACGATGAACTCAAACAGTTTGGATACCTCGTAACCATAGAAGATGGCACCAATCCCTACGTGACCAATCTTCTCGATGCAAGCTCACAACCTATCCAGTACTACGCCTTCTTCGAAGAAGACCTCGAAGGTCACATCAACCTCATAAGTCTCGAACCAGTACACTACTAAAGCAGACACAGAGGATACACATCAGGAAAAACTACTGCTCTCCATGGAGATCATCAATCACTTTCTTAAGATCATCAGGAAGGGGACTTTCAAACGTAAGTGATTCGTTCGTAAAAGGATGCGTAAACGAAAGTTTATGTGCGTGGAGGAACTGACGCGTAAGCCCGTGCTCCTTCGCAAAGATATCGTTCACTTTGCTAAACCCATACTTACTATCTCCAATAACCGGGTGGTTAATAGCACTAAAGTGCACACGAATCTGGTGGGTCCTTCCCGTAACAATCTGCACAGAAACCAAACTATACTTCGCATCCAAATGTTCCATCACCGTGTAATGTGTCAAAGCATGCTTCGATCCCTGTGAAGCAGAAACACGCATACTCGTCTCACTACTTCGAGAAAGTGGAGCATCAATACTTCCTTCCAGTGGAGTAAGGACACCATCTAAGAGTGTGATGTACGTCTTTTGTATCTCACGACTCTCAAACAAAGCAGCAAGCTTCTTATGGGCTTGATTATTCTTCGCCACAATCATAAGGCCTGACGTATCCTCATCCAATCGATGTACGATACCAGGACGAAGAACACCACCATGATCACTCAAGCCTTCTTGAAAATGAGCCAAAAGAGCATTCACCAATGTCCCACTCACACGCTTCCCAGAAGGATGGACCACCATACCCGCTGGCTTCTCAACCACCATAAGATGTTCATCCTCATAGTAGAGAGTGAGTCCATGCTCCTCAGCCTCAAGATTCAGCGGCTTTTCATCCGGAACATAGAGAAAAATCTCATCACCCATATGAAGCAGTGAAGCAGGCTTATCGACCACCTCTTTTCCGATGCGAACATTGCCATTTTTTATATTTTTTCTTAAAAAAGTGCGTGAAAATTCAGTATTTTCTGCTAAAAACTGGTCAATTCGCACATTTTCACCCGATTCTTCGACATGAAATGTAAAAGTTTCCGCCATAAAAGAAAATTGATCAAAAGTCAAAAGGGGAATATTGTCTCCACAAAGCCAATAGTAAGGCTGAGATACACGTAACAGAGTCCGAAAATGCGCATCAGGAAGGCAAAAACATTTGAATTATATATCAGAAATCAGTAAAATGCACACCTGATAACCCTCAAAAGTTACGGGATATCACTAATACACACAACATGATTATACTCGCATCATCATCACTCCGTCGAAGAGAACTTCTCAAAAGAGCAGGCTTTGAGTTTAAATCACTCATGCCAACCGTAGACGAAACTCCACTCAAAGGAGAAAAAGCAGAAAAATACATCGAACGCATGGCAAAGGAGAAAGCGGTCGATGCAGAAAAGAAGATTAACTTCGTACGTGGTACAGATATCTTTATCGGGGTAGATACCATCGGTATGTACCAGAATAAGATACTTGGGAAGCCAAAAGACGAAGCTGAAGCAAAGAAAATACTCAAAACGATAGCAGGAAAGACACACACCGTGATGACCTGCGTAGCCCTCAAGAAAGGAGAGGTAATGAAAACCTTCATCATAAAGACCAAGGTAAAATTCAGAAAACTTACTCCAAAAGAGATAGAGAGCTATGTACGTACAGGTGAACCTCTAGATAAAGCCGCTGCATACGCCATTCAGGGTCGTGCATCACTCTTCGTAGAGAAGATCGATGGAGATTTCTTCAATGTAGTAGGTCTTCCACTCTACAAACTTGGAGAAGAGCTCGAGAAGCTTATGTAGAGACCATATAACACCGTAAAAGAAAGAAACCTCATTGATACAGTGAGGTTTCTTAGTGTAGCAGGCACTTTTTGTATTCCAAAAACATCAAAAAAATGGTATAATTATCTGATAATTCTCTTTCTATGACAGAAATTTTCAAAAACTTTGAAAGCCTCAAATCAAGCATCTTAATGGAGCTTGCAGCAAGTTTGAGAGCAAGCGAACTCACAACAGATGAACTCACATTTTTGGCATACGTACTGAGCAAAGCAGAAAATGTAGAAGAGCTAGAAACACTTACGCGTGCTCTAGCAAAGAAATATGACTCATTTGCAAACATTGTCATGTCTGAGAAAGGAGAAATCAAAAAAGATCTCGAAACACGCATTCATAGCGTTCTTGCAGACCTCATCACTAAAGACCCTGCTCTTGCAGCGAAGCTTGGTGCAGAGGCGGCAAAACAAGGTGCAACAATAGAATCACTGAAGCAGCAGTTTCCTGATCTCCCACTTGAGTAATACAAAATTCAAAAAAGAAAAACAAATATAACTATGGCAGAACAACAAAAAAGACCAGACTTTGCAGAAGAAGCATCAGAAAAACTCTTGAAAGTATCAAGTGGTAAAAGTGATGAACAAGCACTGGAAATGGCTGGCTTAATTGAAGAAAATGACAAGGTATCTTTTGGTGAAATCCTCAGTAAGATTGACCCCAGTCTTTGGGAAACACTTTCCAAAGGGGAAGAAGTGCAAGAGGGAGAGGATAAAAGAGAAGTAGCTGCAGAACTTGAGTCATTCAAAGGAAGGATTAACGAGATACTCGGATCAGATCATCCACTGACACAAAGTCTCCTCGCAAAAATTGATGAAGATAAAAGTAAGATTGAATCAGAAGAGGCTACAGGTCTCAAAGGAGAAAAGGCAGCAGAAATACAGATACAGAAATTCTTTACACTCGCAAAGAGCCCAAACGATCCTACATATAAAAGTCTCGTAAAAGCAAAGAAGCAACTTGATGCACTTCTACAAACACCGGATGAAGAGAAGAAAAAAAATGCATTCAAACTCAAGCTTGATGCTGCAGTATTGTCCTTCACAAGACTGACAAGTAAATATAAAGCAGCACAAAAACAAACATTCGATAAACCTGTCATAGAGCTGCTAGATAGATCCCAATGGTTCATAGAAACAGAAGAGAACGTGATCCTCAAAACGCATCGTGAGATTTTTGATAGTAACCATGAGCAGCGATTGCTTCTCGGAGCGAATTTAGAAGACGCAGTGAAAAAAGATGGCCAAGAAGGTAAGAGAGAATATCCAAAGCAGTTCAATGCGTTTAACGGAAGTGTCGACGAACTTCTACGAGAATTGAGACTCAAGTCTCAAGTACATGGTTTCAGATTTCCTAAAAGCCTACTCACAAGTGTAGAAAAAACAAGTGGGGATGAAGAAACACATTCAATCAAAGGAAAGTTATCTGCGATCCGAGTGATGAAAAACCAACTCGAGGAAAAAAAGAATGAAAAGGGTATAGATGAGTCAGAAAAGAATAAGATCGATGCACTTATGCAATCTATAGAAAACCTCCTCAATCGCGAGGATAGCCCAGAAAAAGCTCTCGAACGTATCAAGAAGCTCAAGGCAAGTCTTGAAGCAACCGAGGCAGAGCTCGCTCGTTACAGTGCTGGTGGTGATGTAGATAAGAATACCTTCCTCAAGAAATTCAAAGATATCCAAAATACTCGTCGTGCACTAGAAGAAGAGCAAATAAAAATCTTTGGAAAAGAAGGAAAGGCGGCAATATACGAAAGCATAACTCATGAAGAAAAGGGTCAACGTGAAACAGATATTCAAGCTATTGCGAATCGACAACGCATTTTAGACAACCAAATCAAAGATCTCAAAGACAAACAAGCAGATATAACAAAAGCGGCCAAAGGTCTTTCAGGTGAAGAATTAGCAAGAAAAAATGCCGAATATGATGCACTTACAAGTGCTATACAAGGACTCGAACAATCAAAGAAAAGAGTAGAAACAGCGAAAAACGCTTACCTCAAAGAAAATCCAGATGTAAGAGGCACAGAAACAGCTCAAAATGATATGAAAGATGCTCTTAAGAACTCCTATGAATCAAAACTTTCTATAGAAGGAAAAGGCATTCGAGAATGGCTCAAAAAATACGGAGCAACAATAGCATTAGGTGGTGCCGCAGGGGCTGGCATTGTTACAGGTGTTACACCACTACTCGTGGGCGGAACTGCGCTACTTGGCTCATTAGGTGTAATTAGTACGGGAAGAGGTATCGCACGTAAAATGATCGGTCTTTCATTTTTGGGTACGGACGATGCCCGTTTCGACAACATGGCGCAAAAGCGCATCCGAATGAATAAAGCTGTCCACCAACTCATAGAAGACAATCGTCATGGAACAGCGGGTGTATTCAGTAATTTCCTCCAACGTCGTAACGTTGTAGAGGCGGCAAAAGCATACAAACGAAATACAGAAGTAATGGATGTAAGGTATGCAAGATACAAAGAACGGAGCGACAGAATGTACGAAATGAGTAAACGTTGGGCAAAAAACTATCGCGGACTCGATTTAAGATGGGCAGTACGCAATGTTGTATTTTGGCGTTCTGGAATCAGACTTGGAAACGAAAAAGGGAAAGCGACTATGGAAATGATGCGTGACTGGCAAAGAGGAAATAAGCTCACAACTAAGCTCAAAATCAGTGAGATGCTCGATGACGACAATGTAACAAAAAATAGTCTTGAAACTATAGTTGGTAAAGCGGCATGTGATCTCGCATATGCTGATCCACAAGTAGTATCAGCTCCAGATGAGCGTAAGGATGAAGTTGCTGCTATTCTTCTTCTTAAGAAGGTAGAGGTCGATCAACAGAAGCTCTACAAAGCAGCAATGCAACGCCTGGGAACACCAGATTATCTCAAAGATCCAGATATCTCTTTCGAAGAAATAGAAAAATCTAAGAAAGAGGTTGCAGAGTATCAGGAGAAAGAATACAAAAAGCTTCCAGGTCATGCAAACAAGGCCGTACAAATCATGAAGAAGGTAGGACTCAATCTTTCTGCAAAATATAACATAGAAGACTACCGTCACGATATGCAAATATGGGCAAAGATAAATACAGAGCCATATACCTACATGATTCTAGAGAATCAGTTTACAACCCTCTGTAATTTCTTTGCACAAAAGAAGCTCAGTAATGCCTATCAGTTTGAACCAGAAGATATTCTCACACTCAAAGATCTTAAATTCAAAGTATCCCTTCTAGAATTCCAAGAACTCTGGGAAATCTACAAAGAAAAAGAAAAAGACTCAACTCCAACTCCACGAGAATTCATGGATTGGATAAAAAAACAGGATAAGTCTGATTGGAAAGAAGGCGGTTCTCTACATAGTTATTCAATGGAATCAGCTGAAAAAATGAATGGAAGAGCAGATAAGATGGCAAATAAAGCTAGCGCAGGAGAAGACGCAATAAGTTTTGCAAATTAATAAGGATTGTTTATGGCAACAATGTCACCAGCAAATCAACTAAAAGATATCGCAAAAAAATTGCGAGCACGTGAATATGCAACAGAAAAAGATCTCGATATATATGAAGATCGTATCAACAATCTTTTAGAGCAGGTACGAGAGGAGCTGAGTGCGAAATTTCAAGAAGTGCATAGTGATATAGGTGAGAAAAAGTACGAAACAGAAGTTCGCATGCAAGATTCAGGTGAAGCAGCAGTAGTAACAAGTTTTCGTAAATACCTAAGAGAAGAAATGAAGAGTACTGATATAGATGAAACGATGTTATTTCGTAAGGACATGAAGAATAAGTCCTTTAGAGTATTTCAAGAAATAACAAACAAAGAAAAGAGCCTCTGGAAAAACATATTACAACTGAAAAAGATACAGAATCTCCAGGTAAATGGAGTGAGTTCGGTAGAAAGACACAATGGATTAAACGATGGCTTTATAGAAAACATCACATTAAATTGCACACTCGAAGGAGAAGCATTCGAACTCAAAATCACAGGAGATGGAAAAATAATGAACGGCGACAAAGAGATAGAAAATATAGTGAATCATGAAAGTACAGCATCAGATGACTTATACGATGTATTTGGAATTGCAAAGCCAGCTACAGTAGGAGAAGTAGGTCTGACAGAAGAAGATGCCGGTGCTGCAGTAGAAGCAGCAGGTGAAGATGCTGATAAAGATTCAGGCACAGAAACAAGTGTATCTGAAGCACAGCCTGTAGAACCTTCAACATCTCCAGTACCTCCGACACCAGCTACTGAAACAAAAGATGACAGTGGTTCAAGTGAAGGGGGAGGATCATTAGGTACGGCTAATAAAAATGGGAAAGAAGTAGCAAGTAATCAAGAAATATCAGACCCTATAAAGAGGATAAAGGAACTTCAAGGGAGAGTAAAAGCATCGTACATAAGAATACTACTGGATAACGCAGGGGAGAAGAAACTTGAAGAAATACATAGAATAATGCTTGAAGTAAAAAAACAAATAAACCAAGATAAAATTGAGGAGGAGTTGGGAGAAGTATTTAAGGATCTAGCAGCAGATGAACTGAAAACAAAAGGTACGATCATATTGAAGGAAGCTATTAAGAATGCAGCAGATGACACCGAACTGAAAAAACTTAAAGACGCATTCGAAAAAATAGCTCAGGTATTTATGAAGCCGATCACTGAGTATATAGATATTAACACAAAGGGAAATGAGCAAATTATAGCAGAAATCAAAAAAATGGAGGCAGATGAAACTGAGGATCTAACAAGAGAGAACATACTTCAAGAATTATATGAAAATTTGGTTTTTTCATTTAAAAAAGAAGCAAGTGATTCAGATGATGAACATGAGATGCTAGCAGAGGATTTAGCAGCACAGGCTGTAGGTAGTGAAGTTGCAGAGCTTGCAAGTACAGAGGATGATAGCTCAGACTCAGGTGAATATCATGTTGAGGAGTTCAGAGATGAGGATGGAGAACCTGAAGAAGCACCAGAATCAAATGTAGTATTACCTCCAAAAGCCGCAAGGTCATCTGGACTTGAGAATATTCAAATTCGAAAACCAAAACTTACAACTGCTTCACCAAGAGATGATCAGGCAGTATCAGCTCCAGAAGTTGCTGCAGATGAACACAGTGAAGAAGTTCAGGCAAAAGCCCCTGAATCTATTCAGGATACAATAGAAACATTCTTTAAAGATCAGAATATTACATCTGAAATCATTAAGAATAAATTCAACAAAACAAAAAATATAGCAGCATTATTTGATGAGGATAATATTCTTGGCCCATTATACCAACAAGTCATGGAGAGAATTGGTGACGACATTGGTGATCAAGCCATAAAGCTCATAGAGCAAACAAAAATAGGAGATAAAACATTTCGCCAAATAGCAGAAAACTTCGAAAAAGAAGAAGCAAAAAGCAAAAACATTGAATATAAAACACTTGATGAGATATCAGAAGAGGATGGCGATAAACTTACAATGATAGAAAGCTATCCATTCTATGAACCTGTAAATGGTTATCGATTTGTCTCAAGTGATTTTTATTACAACTATGCAATCGAACCTGTATCTGAAGCAGGAGAAATCGAAGGAGAAGAGCCAATACCAGTAGTAGAGCCAACAGCACATACAGCTGCTGAAACCTCTTCACATGCTTACGGAGATGATGAGGATATAACTTCAACACCTCCAACAGATGAAGAAATACAAGGTGAAGAGCCAATACCAGTAGTAGACGACACACAAGGGAGAGACATTACAGACGCCATTCCAGCCGGAGAAACTCCTATAGCAGTAGCAGAGCCTGTCTCAGAAGCTGATGAAGAAGAAATTGCAGAAGCACTTCCTGTAGATACCGAAGAAGCACTTCATGGTGAAGAGCCAATAACGCAGGCGGAGGCAGTAGCAGAAAGAATAGAAGATGATATCTACGACGAAAAAGTGAGTCCTATAAAAGTGAATATAAATTCAACAGGCGTGCCAGATGTGCAATTAAGAAAACTCGATAAGCTTCTTCCAGAATATGCGCAAATATTGGGTATCGATACAAAAAATAAAGAATGGGAAAATGAACCAGTTGAATATCTTACTCAACAGTGGTGTAAAGAACATGGATATGTATTCAATCCTCCAACCATAAATGAATTAGGAGAAAGAGATGAACATGATGAGTATGTAGGAAAATGGTTCGTATACATGCTGACAAATGAAACCCCAAATACAGAAGAGTATACATTCTTAGATATAATCGATCTTCTAGAAACGCAAGTGGCTGTAAATCAGGCTGGAGAAGCCACAGGTGTTCATGGAGAAAGTCCTGAGCAACCAACAGACGATTTCACCCTAATTGGTGATGAGTTAGAATTCTCTGAAGACGACATTATTAAAGCAGAACATGGTGCCGCAACAGGGTCAAGTGAGGATGTAGCAATAGAAACATCTTTAGAAGAAATTCAGCCCGAAGAAACGTATTTAGATTTAAGAATGCCTGGTGATGAGGATGAGACAAAGTCACTCTTCAGGTTAAATCTCAATAAGGTAAATATTACGAAGAAAAAAGCAGATAGCGGATCACTCTCAAAACTGGTTCATCTATTGAAGCTTGATATCGATCCAGGAGCAAAAAGTGAAAGATCACTGTTAGCAGCATTGATTAATGCCCACAAAAGGGAAACAGACAAAATTGCTGCAAATAAGTTCTCTGATGCCGAAACATTGAGAAAATATCTCGTAGCTATCTTACTTCGTGAAAAAAACCAAACAATAAAAGGTGCAGAAGAATATGACGTAACAGAGAGTATCAAAGATAGAATTAAAACTCTTGAGTCTCAACACACAGAGCGTCTAAGGGCTCCTAAGGATGAAATAGAAAAAATAAAAATTGATAAAAATACTAAAACACTCACAAAGCTTCTAAAGGTAATGGATGATGAAACTATAGAAAAGCTCGTTGCCAAAAATGATATGAAACAATTAATAGCAGATAAACCAAAGGGGAAGCTTAAAGAATTAGTGGATAACACAATGGTTATTGGTGATATGCCAATGGAAAGTTCAGAAAATATTGCCCGTGCCCTAATATATCTCCTTACAGAGGGTAAACCAGACGATAAAAAGTACACCCTGAAAGACATCAAAGAACTCTTAGATGACTATTTAGAGGAAGTGGAAGTTTCTGGTGATAATCTCGAGCTTACGAACGCAGATGAATCAACAGATGAAGAGATAAGTGAATTCATAAAAGAAGAATCAGATGAATATGAATCACCTCCAGAAGATTCAGATGAGTTCAAGCTACAATCAATAGAAACAGATCTCGCTGACCTTATAGAATTAACTGAGAAAAATCTTATCGAAAGTGATGAAGAGAATTACAGGAGTAATATGTGGGATGTATTACGATTCTTTGCAACGCTTTATGAAAAAGACCTCCCAGATAGTTGGAATAAGGAAAGCTTAATGGATAAAAAAGAAGGTGGAAGCTATGAAGTGCTCACGGGTGATTTACAGCACAAGCTTGAAGAAACATTAAGAACGCACTATGGAAAAGCGAATGACACATTTATTGATGTCATGAAGTCAGCAAAAGATGATTTTCCAGTGCTTGAAAAGCAACATGAAAGAGCAGGGGCCGTCATAAAAAACCTACAGGAAAAAGAAGACTTTGATAATTTCTAATAAAGGTATAAAGCGGTTAAAACGGAACAATACATTGACAATTCAGTACATTAAGTTAAAATATTAAACTTTAATGAAGGCCAAAATTAGGCCTATGATGTACACATTGTGAACGTATTTGCGACCAATATGGCAAGCGAAGAAAGTCAGCCACCACAATCAAATGGGCTTGATATATCTCTTCAAGCCGGGATAAAGAGAGGCGTGGTATCAAGAAAAAACTTAGAACTCCTTGCTCACAACATCCACGAAGCAAGAATGCGTTGTCGTAAGCTATTCAATAGTATTGGATGGAATATTGATGGGACCGATTATTCAATTGATGAGCACGATGTAAGATTAATGAATGAGGGAATAGAGATCCGCACCGCATTGAGAAGAGCACTCGGTAGTACTGATACAGACTTAGAGGTTTCTGACCTCTCTCTTAATGATGGTGATTTCCATCAGACACTACATGAGCATCTCAAACCCCTCTTCCAAAACGAAAAAGATCTCCTCATATTCATGGTCCGCATACAAGCGCTCCTTACGCTCATCCCAGAACTTGAGATAACTGTCACAAAAATACGAGAAAATGCTACAAAAATACGTACTATAACACTCAAGGCATCACTCGAAGATGAAGAAGTTATCATCGGAGTAAAAGCAGAAGAAGGAATCATCCTCTTAGGGGTCAATCAGGTCTTTTGTGAACATGTACCAAATGATCAGATCGCCTCAAAAATCATAGAAGCACTCTACTACAAACTCCTCGTAAAACAGAAAAGCTCAGGCACAGCACCAACATCAATGGAGTCTGTACAAAACTTCCTGCCAGAAAACCTGGAACCAAGAACAAGATTCCTGGCAGAGAAAGTATTACAACCAGTAGGAGATCCAATAGCGATACCTGATCCAGTTATAGAAGAGGATCAGCCAGATAACATATCCAATCGTGGTGATGTAAGTGAACTTGCCATGGATCCAGATGAAGAACACCCGGCAATTGCTGCTGCCCAAATAATAGATGCTATACCTGCAGAAGAAGTAGACCTCGATATCTTACAGGAAGAATTAGATATCGAAGCAAGAGCAGGAGCTGTGGCGATGCCAATACCGGTAGTGAGTAGTCCTGAAGAAAGAGAAGATGAAGAGGTACATGAAGGTGGGGGTCAAGAAGATGATACAGATCCTGATGCGATAGAAAGTGAAGACACCAACTATCTTGATGAAGCTGAAGTAGATGAAGTCGTGAAGACAAAAGCAATAGTAGATATGAGATGTAACTACCCAGTAGAGAAGCTCATAACAGCGAGAATTAGCCCATCAGATAACGAATCAGATATCACAGCTACATCGAAGTGGCTCGAAAACAAAATACGAATATGCACACAATTCATAGGACAAGAAGATAGCGGAGATCTACAAACCAATCTCAACACACTCCTTCAGGCAATAATAAAAAACCATGATGAGATTGCAACAGGGATAGAAGCAAAAGGATATCATAGCCTCAGACACAAACTTATCTTACTCACTCGACTCTGCGAAGAAGAAATAGAACAAGATGGTTCTCATACCATAACAGATAAGAACCTTCTCAAAGCTATCAAGTCTCTTAGGAAAGAATCTCTACCAAGGCTCCGCCTTATTGAAGACACCCGAGTAACAGATAAAAAATTAGAGAATGCAGGATATGCCCTCTGTGAGAAACTCATCATACGTGGAGACGAAAAAGAACGTCAAGCAAGAGATCTCGAAGAAAAAGTAGCACTCAAAAATCTTGCAAAAGGAAAAGCAGGAAAAGCTCGCAAACAAGAACTCCTTACGCACTTCAGAAACGCAACAGAGAAGATATGGGGAGAGCTCCGTGACGGTAAACCTTCAAAGGGGGTACAAATGACAGATCAAGAGTTCTTTACATTCATAAGAATCACCTTAAATGATGAAGAGATCCTAGAGCTCATCAGATATGCAAAAAGAATAGGTCCTCAAGACGAAGAAGGAACCACACTCAATACATGGCTCAGACTCATAGAAGCAAAGGTACAAGAACTTGAGGCAGATGGTACACTTCATGATCTCACAGAAGCAGCAAAGAAAGATATCGACAGACGTCGTAGCCAACGAAGAAAGAAAGTCCGCAATCTAGAACCTGATGAGATAGAGAGGAGAAAAAAGGAGGATAGACGCCAAAAACCAGCATAAAACCCTTCAAAAGAAGGTAAAAATAGTGTATAATGATATGAATGAACGTATAAATACACTATGAACAAAGCAGAAGAATTCAACAAAATCCTTATGGAATTACCGCTCATGCCACATGAGCGTGCCTACTTTATGATGCGTTTCCAAGAAAACGATGGATTCTTAGACGAACAAGACAAGAAAGACCTCGAACAACGTATCAAGGACGCTATAGAAGACTCTCAGAACACTATAGAAGACCTCGATTGGCTTCTCAAAGAGAAAGTAACCGAGAATAAGGTATAAGAAAACAATCCAAATCAGAAGGAAATACAGGGAGAAATAACCTCCTTTTTTTGTTGAATACAGCAAATAATATAGCTCAAAAGATAACTCCTCATATAACGATGAACATTGGAGCTTTTTGATGTAAAAAGAGAAGGATATAGTATCAAAGAAAAAAGGTGATAAATTGACAAAAATAAAATAAATGCTAAAATATAAACTTAAAGTATACTGCAAAATATGAATACACCCAAGAACCCCAATGATCATCAAAAGGGAGAACAGCTATTAGCAAGGATCGGAATTGATACAACAAATCTGTCCTCAGTACACAGAGAAGAACTTGAGAGAATAGGTCACATTTGTGAACCCATAATAAAAAGCATCCAAGAAGAGAGACTACTTATAGCAGGGAATCAACTTATAGATGCTGTTGAAGATGGTGTTTTTGATGAAGTACACATATCTGAAGATCCGGAGCAGGAAGTAGTAGATACAGAAAAATCGCGAACAGTGGTCATAGCCCTTGGGGCAATAATGCAGGGATATGAAAAAAGACTTGGGCATCTCGAGAAAGTACAGCAGCCAAGTTGGGGAGAAGAAGCAAAGAGACAAGTAGGAGAAGAAATTGACGTGAATTTCCGTGAGCTTCATGATCTCACAGAACGTATGGAAAAGGCAGAAAAACGCCTCAGAGCACATGCAGAAAAAATAGAGCAACAAGAGACACTTACGGCTACAATAATGAGTATATGCAAAGGACTCGTAGAAACAGTATCGAAGGTTGAACAACAAGCAAATAAAGACAATATCATCGCTCCAGAGATTGAAATAAAAGCACAAATACCATTTACAGGTCTTTCTGCTGGCTTATCTTTTGATATAGGAAATGCAATATCAAAATTATGGCCCTGGAGTAAAAAAAAGAAAGAAAAAGCAGCAGTCAAGCAGCAGATTTCCGATATACGAGAAAAAGTCAGAGATGTTGCAGTAGAAGCACAGCAAGCAAGAGAAGTGAATACCAAACCTCCAAAGGATAAGATTGAAGAAGTAGAGAAGTCTTCAGATCCTATTGAAACACCTACGCCTTTAAAAGAAATCTCAGAAGAAGATGAGGCTATTTTCGAAGAAATTCGTATGGGAAATTATTATAATACCAATAAGCTCTCATGCATAACACCTGAGGTTGTAGATTATTTAGACAACGTTCAATACAGCGACATTGAGCTCAATGGTCTAGCTAATTTAACAGTCGAAGCTGCAGAAGTGCTTGTTGGACTTAATAAAAGCCTACAGCTTAACGGTCTAGCTAATTTAACAGTCGAGGTTGCAGAAGTACTCAGTAAGCTAACTAGAAAACTACAGCTCAACGGACTCACAACTATTACCCCAGAAGTAGCAAAAATTCTCACAAGATACGGACTTCACGGTGATAAATTACAATCATTACAGCTCAACGGACTCACAACTATTACCCCAGAAGTCGCCGAGTCCTTGAGTGGGCGGCTCAAAAGAGAATCTCTTCAGCTTTATGGAATTACCACCCTAACTCCAGAAGTTGCAAAAATTCTAGCGCCTTATAACAGGGAAAGTCTTCAGGCAGAAAAATTTACAAATCTAGATGAAGAAGTCGCCAGTATTATCTCATTTGGGTTTCATGGTCACGTTAAGCTCAACACCCTCACAACCATCACTCCAGAAGTGGCAAGAGCAGTTAATAAGGATGAGATAAAGTCGATAGAACTCAACGGTCTCACTGATATCACCCCAGAAGTAGCAAAAATTCTCACAAACAGTAATAAGTTAAAATCATTACAACTCAACGGTCTCACTGATATCACCCCAGAAGTAGCAAAAATTTTGGCCGAAAAAAAATGCGAACTCCATCTAAATAGCCTTGTTGAAATCACTCCAGAAGTGGCAAAAATATTAGCAAGTGCTGGAAAAATTAAAGTAAATAAGAGAAATGAGATATACATCAACTACCAAAGAAACGTGAAATAAAAACATTCTTCATAAGAAAAAAACATTGTAAATAGCCAATTCCGTGGTAAAATGATCGACAATAGTCATGGTGGTTATGGCGTCTCATCCTTAAATTTGCCTCTCAACATGGATCAACTACAATCCCCAAAAGGAACACACGACATTCTACCTCGCGATCACGAGTACTTTACCTACGTAAAAAAAATAGTACGACACAGATGTAGACAGTCTGGTGTTCGTCGTATATCTACACCCATCTTCGAAAGCGAAGAAGTGTTTACCAGAAGTGTAGGATCCGAGACAGACATCGTACGAAAGGAGATGTATCGTTTTGAAGACCAAAAAGGAAGAAAGCTCGCACTCAAACCAGAAGGTACCGCAGGAGTAGTACGTTCATTCATAGAAAGAGGTATGACCTCATGGCCACAGCCAGTAGAGCTCTACTATATCGAACCACACTTCCGTTACGACAGACCACAGAAAGGAAGATTCCGTCAGTTCCACCAGTGGGGAGTAGAGATATTTGGTGCAGACGATCCCGCTATAGATGCACAGGTTATCGCTCTTGGTGCCAAAGTTCTTGAAGACCTTGGTCTCAAAGACCACGTAACATTGCAGCTCAACAACATCGGTACAGCAGAAACACGCAAAGAGTACATAGAAGAACTCAAAAACTTCTACTTAAGTAAACAAAACGTACTCAGCCAAGAAGACAAAGACAGACTTGAGGTCAACCCACTCCGTCTCCTCGACTCAAAAGACGAAGATATGGTGATCCTCGCACAACTCGCACCAAAGATTACCGACTACATCTCAGAAGAAGACAAAGATCACTACGAGAAAGTAAAAGCCTTCCTCGATGCATTAGATATCGAATACACAGAAAACCCAACACTCGTAAGAGGACTCGACTATTACACACGTACCGTATTCGAATTCTGGGACAGCAGCGAAGGACAACAGAACGCAGTACTCGGTGGTGGACGCTACGATAACCTCGTAGAAATGATGGGGGGACAACCAACTCCAGCCATTGGATTCGCTATGGGTATGGAGAGAGTCATAGAAAACATGAAAGCAAAGAAGATCATCGCTCCACGTAAAGACGATATCCAGATTTTCGTAGCACAGCTTGGATTTGAAGCAAAAAAGAAAGCACTCCAGCTCCTCGAAGAGCTCCGTGAAGTAGGATTCCATGCCATGGGTGCCATGGGTACCGGTTCTATGAGAACCCAAGTAGGTCTCGCAGATAAGTTTAAGGCAAAATACGCCCTCATCATGGGTGAAATCGAGGTCAAAGATGGCCTCATCATCGTACGAGACATGGAAAAAGGGCAGCAAGAAACCATCAAGTACGACAAAGTTATCGCAATGATGAAGAAAAAGCTCGGCAAAGAACTCGACACGATCCGTGAAGACGAGAAAGCCGAACCAAACTTCTAAAGCCTACGAAATACAAGCCCATATACGGTCAGAAACCTCCTCGACGCTTCCAGAAGCATCGACGATCTTCCAGCCATATTCCTTCGCCAGGTCCAAATGGATCTGTCGGCATTTCACAATGAGTTCATCATGACCCTCATTCATGTGCTGCGTCTCCCGTTCCGTCTGAAACTGATCACCATCTAACAAAATACTCAGATCTTCCTTCACAAGATAGCTATTGATCTCCTCAAGCCACTTCTTATCCGCACCATGTGTCATACCCCACGCAATACCCGTACCTGTATAATCCTCAGCCACCACAGTAGTATCCTTCTCAAGCATCTCGTGAAGCGCTGCCTGCCCTTGAAACCTATTAAGCGTATACCACATCTGTAGCTCCTCAGGTGAAGCCTTAGGAGTATCTGGATCACGAAGAAACCTATTAATCATAGGTCCAGTCGGTTCAATATCGTAGAGAGGATACTTCATATACTCAACATTCTTTGAAGATTCCTTCAATTTCTCAGCAAGAAGTTTCGCTTGAGTAGATTTCCCAATATTATTAATCCCATAGAGTGCAATGAACATATATAAAATATTAGGAGTTTTAATATTGCAAATCCTCTAAACGAATATCACCTTGTCGAAGAATTGCCGCAAGAGTTCCCTTTTTCAATGGCTTATTATGCACAGGGATGATGATTTGCTTATTTCTTTCCTCATGGAGCATTACAAGATGACTACCTCTTTGTCGCTTCTCTAAAAAACCGAGCTTCTTAAGGGCTCGGATAAGTTCCTTTGAATGAAGTATGGGTAATTTAGGCATAAGACTTTTTCGTTTGATCGTGATGACCAACTATGACATTCATTTTAAATACCTTGGACGGTTCTCGATGAGGAAGTGGTACACCACGTTCTTCAAGTGTTTCAAGATAGAGTCCAATAGCCTCTTGAATGTTTTTTTCTGCCTCCTCTAAAGTCTCACCTTCAGAAATACAACCAGGAAGATCAGGCACCTCAACAGTAAAACCACCTTCTTCCTGAGAGGTAAAAATAACTTCAAACTGATACTGTCCATTATCCTTTTTCATGGCTCCATAGTAATGAATATGAGCACAATTCGCAAGAGAATATGTGATGAAACTGGCAACAAACTACTTGGTATAACAGAGATCATCTGGTAAAAATAATACCCGAATACCTCATACAACGTAAGTAAAATTACAAAGAGCCCGATTCCTTACCACACCACTATGAAAGTTTCACTCAATTGGCTTCAAGATCACATCACCTGGAACAAAGGTGTCAAAGAAGAAGAGATTATTTGGCGTATTACCGAAGCAGCAGCAGAAGTTGAGTACGTAGAACATCGAGGTGCCAATCTAGAAAACTGTGTTATAGGAAAAGTAGAGAAACTCAAAAAACACCCCGATGCAGATAAATTACAACTCTGTGAAGTAAGCCTTGGAAAAGAAAAAGTACAGATCGTATGTGGTGGAACCAACCTCTCTGAAGGTATGCTCGTCGCGATAGCGAAGCCTGGTGCTATGGTCAAATGGCACGGAGAAGGGGATCCAGTGAAGCTCGAAAAAGCCAAGATACGTGGACAAGAGAGCGTAGGAATGATCTGTGCAGCAGATGAGCTTGAACTGGGAGATATGTTCCCATCAGACGAAATCACACACATATTAGACCTCACCGAAGGCAAATACAAAGTAGGACAAGATCTTGCGCAGGCGCTCGAACTCAAAGATACCGTACTCCACATAGACAACCATGCCATTACACACAGACCAGACCTCTTCTCACACGTCGGAATGGCTCGTGAATTTGTCGCACTCGGTCTCGCAACCTGGAATAACCCCAAAGATATTGAGAGTGGATTCAGCACAACCTGTCCCAAAGAAGGTACGACAGAGTTACCACTCAAAGTCAGCAGCAAAGAAGCTTCAGCCTGGAGTCATTATCAAGCAATCAACGCAAAGAATCTTTCAACGCAGGAATCACCACTCTGGATGAGGAAAAGACTCGCAGCATGTGGAATACGATCGATCAACGTCATCGTAGATCTCACCAACTACGTTATGCTCGAGGTAGGGATGCCAGCTCACGCTTTCGATATCTCTAAACTTCCCGGAGAAGACTTCACCACAAGACTCTCAAAAAAAGGAGAAAAAGTAACCACTCTCGATGGAACCAAGAGAGAAATGCCAGAAGGTATCATCATCATAGAGAATGGTGGAAATATTGTAGATCTCTGTGGTGTCATGGGTGGAGAAAACTCAGGCATAGAAGAGGGGACAACCGATGTCTTCTTTCACTGTGTCACCTACGATCCAGTTCGCATTCGTAAAGCCATGATATCTCTTGGTCACAGGACCGATGCCGGTACCATATTCGAGAAAGGACTCCATCCAGAACTTGCAGAGGTAGGCATGAATCGTCTTCTCGAACTCACCATGAAAGTAGCTCCAAAAGCAAAGATCGCATCAAAGAGATTCTCTCAAGTAACAAAGAAATCAGAAAAAAGAGTCATCACCGTATCCAAAGAGAAGATCACTCGTATTATCGGGATGGATATAGCAGATAAAGATATATCAAATGCTCTCCAGGGCCTTGGATTTCAAGTAACCAAGACAGCCAAAGATTTTAAAGTAGAAGTTCCTGCATGGAGAATGAATGGGGTGCATATTGCAGAAGACGTCATAGAAGAGATCATCCGCATACATGGATACAGTAAAGTACCAACACTCCTTCCAGAAGGATCCATAGAACCACCAATGATCCACAGACATAAGATCGTCTCAAGTAAGATCCGTGAAGTACTATCAGGCCAGGGATTCTCAGAGGAGCAAAACTTCTCATTCCTCGGTAGAGACATTCTCAAGAAGTTCGAATGGAAAGACGAAGGTCAGCTCGTAGCAATTAAAAATCCAGTATCAGAGGACTTTAAGTACTTACGACCATCACTCCTCCCATATCTCCTCAGCAACACCGCAAGAAACTTCCGCCAAAACGATATGATTGCTGCCTATGAGATCCAAAAAACCTTCCTCAAAAAAGGAGAAGATGTTGTAGAAACATTGGTATGTAATGGATGTATGAGTGGAGAAAAAGCAGTCCTCAGCATAAAAGGGGCCGTAGAAGAAGTACTCGCAAGTCTCGGTATCACACCAGAATTCGAAGAAAATACTACCTATCCACACGCTCATCCAGGCAGAAGCCTGACGGTAAAAATAGATGGAAAAGAAGTAGGAATGTTGTATGAAGTAAAACCTGCTATAAGAAGAAATTTCGAACTCCCAGAAGGAACAGCAGTATTCGAATTAGATATCATGAAGCTTGTAGAACACGAAGGGGGAGTGAGCGAGTACAAGAAACTCTCCAAATTTCCAAACGTCACACTCGATGTCAGTGTATTAGTAGATCAACAAACCCGTGCAAAAAGTGTACGAGACAGTATCATTGGTGCCGAATCAACTCTCCTCCAAAAGATAGACCTCAAAGATATTTACGAAGCAAAAAACCTTGGAGAAGGGAAAAAGAGTTTAACCTTCGCCATGACCTACCAGGCAGAAGACAGAACACTCGAAGACAAAGAGATCAAAGATATCTTAGATAAGGTTATCAAGACGCTAGAAAAAGATGGAGGAACCGTAAGGCGCTAAGCCTTCACGAATCTCCCACCAAGCTTATCGAGCTTCCGTTTCAAAAGTGGGAATCTTTTGAGGTTGAGATCCTCACTCAAGAGCTTATCCGCATACTTTCTCGCACGAGCAATAAGTCTTCCATCCATGATATGAGCCAATCGGAAGTCAGGAAGCCCACTTTGTCGAGTTCCATACAGTGCACCAGGGCCTCGTATCTCGAGATCTATCTCCGCAAGCTTAAACCCATCACTATGCTGCTCCATAGCACGAAGTCTCCTTGGAATACCCTCATCAGGATCCGTCACAAAGAGAAAACAGTACGACTGATCTCCACCTCGTCCAACCCTTCCACGGAACTGATGCAACTGTGCCAGTCCAAACCGTTCAGCACTCTGTATCATCATCACCGTTGAGTTCGGTATATCGATACCCACCTCAATCACCGAAGTACTCACCAGAATATCATACTTCTTCTCCTTGAAATCCTGCATAATAGCATCCTTCTCCTCACTCTTCATCTTCCCATGAAGGAAAGTAATACGATGTTCAGAGAAAACACTATCCCGAAGTCGCTCATACTCCTCCATCACCGAACGAAGCTCCATTTTCTCAGACTCCTGTATTAATGGACAGATAACAAACACCTGTCTTCCTTTCAGTATCTGATCCTTTATAAACAACACCGTCTGTTCATGACTCTTAGGAGCAATAACCCGAGTAATAATCTCCTTACGTCCAGGAGGCATCTCATCAATCACAGAAAGATCCTGATCACCATACATCGTAAGAGCAAGAGTTCGTGGTATAGGAGTAGCCGTCATCATCAACATATGAGGTGATCCATGTTCCGCAAGTTTCGCCCGTTGCTCCACGCCAAATCGATGTTGCTCATCAATAATAGCCAATCCCAAACTCGCAAATCCCACCTGCTCCTGTATAAGCGCATGAGTTCCTACGATAATATCAATATCCCCATTACGAAGCAGCCCATGTATATGTTCCTTCTCCTTCTGTCCCAGGGAGCCAACTAAAAGTTCAATACGAGGAGAACCCTCCCCAAAACACGCAAAACTTTCCTGGAACTTCACAAAGTGCTGTTTCGCAAGGATTTCAGTAGGAGCCATCACCGCACACTGGTGCCCATGATGGGTAGCGCTCAACGCCGCTATAGCAGCCACAATAGTCTTCCCACAACCCACATCTCCCTCGAGAAGTCGAAGCATAGGATGTTCCATCTCCATATCACGAAGAATCTCATAAAGCGCAATCTTCTGAGCATTCGTAAGAGCAAAAGGGAGCGTCTTCATAAAACCCTTTATAAGCTCCGTATTCATAGGGATTGCTTGTCCTCGGGCGCGATGCTTCCAACTATACTTCGCATGAAGTGCTTGCGTCTGAAGAAGAAACACCTCCTCAAAAGCCAACCGTTCACGTGCCTTTTCAAGGTGATCCATATCCGTAGGAAAATGTATCTGTACCAAAGCTTCTCCTCGAGAAAGAAAACCCCTCTCCTCCATAACATCCTGAGGCAAAAACTCTTCAATATCCGCCGCATAAGAAATAATCGTTGCTATCTTCTCCCGAAGCCATTTCGAAGTAAGACCTTCCGTCTCCGGATACGTAGGAACAATCCTGGCCGTATGTACCTGCTGATCTCCACATAATTCTATAACCGGTGACTGAAAAGAAAGCCCATGTGGCCCCTTCTTCACCACACCCGAGAGAATAACTTCAAGCTCCTTCGTATACTGTCTCGCAAGATGCGGCTGATGAAACCAAATACAATCGATTTGAGCACCTTCACTGTCAGTAAACACCGCTTTTTGTATACGCTTCCCATACTTCGTACGAACACTCGTAATAGGCCCCAAAAATCCTCTCGAAGCATTCTTTTCTTGAAGATTCATCATAGATATAGGCACCATATGACTCACATCCTCATACGCACGAGGATAGTACTCCAAAAGATCCAAAACCGTATGAAGACCAAGAGAAGCAAGAAGAGCTATCTTTGGCTTCGTAGTTTTAAGAGCCGTTGCAAGAGAAGTATTGAGCATAGATACCACAAAGAGGATGTGAATATACCATATGCATCCATTCCTGAGTAGATGAAGAAAGCCCTAGAGAGTATATCCAGCCATCCTCGCTTCCTCCTCCGTAACAAAATATATCCTATTCACAAGAGCGATTCGTTTGGCACCACTACTTCCAAGAGGATAGATCTTCTTTCCATTCCGAGAGGCAACAAAAGAAGCTCCCTTGGGAATATGAAGCGGAATGACCTCCGTTCGCACCAGTCCAAGCTCATTGAGGTGTAATCGGAAACTCCCATCATGTACAGGTACCGCCACCTCACTCATATGCATCAGTCGAACCGGATTTCCCTCAACGCTCCCCACAAGCACTCCATCTTCAACACCATCAAAGTGAACGATACCTACATGTGTATTGACCTCACCTACTCGAGTAATAGGATGAGAAGGAGTGCCATGCATCATTCCAAGAAAGTATCCACTCGTGATGAGGAAAAGCGCCGTAAGAAGATATATAATAGAAGAAAATACATACTCTCTCATAGACAAAGTAGAAAGAAGAACGTATCCTACACCCACGAATTATGCGTAAAGAAACAAGAAGATCCCATTTCATATCCACTTCATGCATCACTATCTGTTTATTATCGGTAAGTCACCAGATCTCTCACTCTTTGAGCTTGAGTGTGTCTTTTCTCCAGAAGAGATAGAAGATGCGACCAATCAAGTCATTCGCATCAAGACAGAGAAAAAACTCGATGCAGATTTTATCGATCGCCTCGGTGGCACCATGAAGATCGCAGAAGTCATCGAAGGGGACACTGTCAGTTATCTCAAAGATATCTTTCAAGATGCAACGAAGAAATCACTCTTTGGTATATCCGTCTACGGAACAGGGGAGGGGAAACTCAAACGTCTCCTCATAGATACCAAGAAAGCCCTCAAAAAAGAAGGACTCTCAACAAGATTTATAAACAAAAACTTCACCAACATTACATCTGTCCAAGCCGTAAAAGAAAACATCGTAAAGACGAAAGCAGATATATCTATCTACTTCGATAGATCCGGAAACGAATTTCATGCCGTCACCATAGGAATCCAAGACTTCGAAAGCTATTCAAAAAGAGATTACGATAAACCATTTCGAGACGCTCGTATGGGCATGCTCCCTCCCAAGCTCGCACAGATCATGCTCTCATGCGCGAAGCCGAAGGACATCGTCTACGATCCCTTCTGTGGATCAGGAACCATCCTCATGGAAGCAGCGCTCCAAGGCTTCACCCCTACAGGCTCAGACTTAGACATCAAAGCCGTACATGGAACAGACGAAAATCTTGCATGGCTGCATAAAAATGCAGATATTCCACCCTTTGAAAGCACCCTCTTCCAACACAACGCTGCTCAATCGGTCGACGTAAACCTCTTTCCCAAAGGCAAACGGGTATGTGTCGTAACCGAAGGCTACCTCGGCCCACCACAAAACACCTTCCCACCCGAAGGAGCACAAAGACGTATATTCGAAGAAATAGATGTCGTCTACGAAGGATTCTTTAAGAGCATGGCAACGATCATGAAATCAGGCGATCGTATCGCCATAACCTTTCCATTCTTCAACGACAAAGAACCCGCACTCTTTCCCACCCAAGATAAATATACAAAAGCAGGCTTTACCATCATATCACCAGCAAAACCCCTCCTCTACGTTCGCAAGCAACAAATAGTAGGAAGAGAACTTGTCGTATACGAAAAGAAATAACACTACTGCTCTTCAGGAGCACCTACCTCAATAGAGTCAGTACCATTGCGAAGGAACCCACTGAGTCGTTCTTCAAAAGGACTCAAGAGCGCATCAGGATCAGCAATCGTTGGTATAGAGATAAGATTGAGAGAAACCGGGATACCAAGACTCTCAGACATCTGTTTCGCATACACATCCCTCTCATCAACGATGAGCGGCTTATTAAATGGTACAAAAACTTCAGCCGTAATAGTAAGCGCATCACCAGAGAAAGTTCCCTTAAACGTCTTAATCTGGGTAGCGTCATCATGGGCGATAAGTGACTCACGAAGAACCATTCGAGATTCAGATATCAAATTATCCTCATAATACACCTGACCAATAAAATAGAAGAACGGGATGAGAAACAAAACAAAGATCACAATAGATCCAATGATCCTCTCACGCATACGAACCAGTGCCTCCTTCGCAAGGAAAACTCTTGGCCGATATCCCAACACAAAAAACACAATGATAGAAGCCATCAAGATAGTAAGGACATTCGTAAGAAAGAGAAGAAATGCTCCATAAGCGAGGGAAAGATTACCATTCGCGAGTCCAATACCTACAACACTTACCGGTGGCATCAAAGAAGCAGCAACAGCAACTCCCGCTATAGAACTAGATATCTTTGGCCATGAGACAGATAGTGCTGCAACAGCACCAGAGAAAACAGCAATAAAGAGATCCGTCACATTCGGTGAAGAACGAAGAAGAATCTCGACATTAAACTCTTGGCCAACAAAAGGAAAAGCAATCAATGTAGAAACAATAACCGCGATAAGAAAACTCAAAAGATTCAAGACAAGAATCTGTCCAAAATGCTTCGCCTCACCCTTCACAACAGACATAGAAACAGCAAGAATAGGCCAAATAAGTGGAGCAATAATCATCGCACCAATAATCACCGCCGTATTTCCTGCCTGGAGACCAAGCGTAGCGATAATAGCCGCAAGTATAAGGAGACTCCAGTATGCCCGATCAGGCTTTGCCTCCTCCGCGATCATCTTAATGACGCTCGCGCGATGCTGCTCTTCTATGAGCTCATGCTCAACTTCTTTGAAGAAAAAACGGAGTACTTTACGAATCATAGAATGAATATGAGTATCATCCTATTATACCACAATACATACCTAAAGAAAATCCCTATAACCCTAAAACCTGCTCATACAAATCCAGAGTAGATTCCGCCATAGCACCCCAAGAATAATGAGAAACCTGCTCCAAACCACGTTCCTTGGTACTTATACGCTCTGCTTCATCCGTACACGCACGGTATATCACCCGAGCCATATCAGATACATCGAGTGGATCGAAATAGAAAGAACTCCCATTCCCACACACCTCAGGAATACACGAAGTATTGGAAAGTGCCGTAACCGTCCCACATGCCATAGCTTCCAGTGGTGGAAGCCCAAACCCCTCATACAAAGAAGGAAAAACAAACACATGAGCCAAATTATACAGCGGCACAAGATCCTCTTCAGGAACAATGCCGGGAAGAAGAACATGCTCCTCCAAGCCAAGTTGCTTGATCATTCCAAGCACTTCCTTGGCATATACCGTATCCGTTTTACCAGTCAGCATAAGCTGTGCATCATACCCATGAGTATTTCGTAGAACAGCAAAAGCCTCGACGAGCCTCACAACATTCTTGTGACTCCTCCAGTTACCCGTATAAAGAAGAAGTGGTTTGGTGACGCCATAACGAGTAGTAAGATCTCCAAGATCATCCATAGGACGAAACTCTCTGCCAGCAGCCTCATAAATGATAGACACCTTCTCTTCAGGAACATTGAGCTCAGTCACAATATCCTCCTTCGTTTTCTGTGAAATAGCGATAATATGAGCAGCCTTCTTCGTAACAGCACGAATCACTAAAAGATAAGCGAGCCGATGAAGAACAGATTTCATCTTCTTTCCCTTGCTAAAGTGCAACGTAAGATCATGGATCGTCACAACAGACTTTCCTGAGTAGTGAAGCGGTGCATTAAAATGCGTAAAGTGCATAAGATCAAGCTTCGCCTTACGGAGAATACGAAGAAATTTCGTCTGTTCCGCCAGTGAGTAATGCTTCGCACCAACAGGAACAATCTCAAAAGATGGAGACGATACATACCTCTGAAGAAGCTCTGGCTCATTACAAAAAAGCACAAATGTATGTGAGGTTGGAAGCTTGGAGAGATGAGAAACAAGCTCATAGCTGTACCTTCCAATACCAAAAGATGGTGAGAAAAGCCGACAATCTATACCAATACGCATAGGCATTAAACCAAGAGCTTCAAATCATTCTCACTGAGGTACACAAACGCACCAAGCGGCATCTTTGGATCAAGATGATACTTTCCAATACGAACACGAACAAGTTTCTTCACACGAAACCCAAGACGAAACATCATCTCACGAATCTGTCGCTTCTTTCCCTGCTGCAAAATAATATTGATTACCGATCGTTCAGCACCGGGGTGAATAAGCTTCGCCTTCGTTCCACGAATCGTATAACCAATCATCTTCACACCCTTCTCTATATTCGCAATCACTTCAGGAGTGACCTGCCCCTTCACCGTAACAATATACTCCTTCTCCACATGCTGTTTCGGATGCATAAGTCGCTCAGCAAGCTTCCCATCATTCGTAAGGAGAATAAGGCCTTCAGAATCCTTATCCAGTCTTCCAACAGGATTAAGATACTGAAGATTACCAGGTAAGAGCTGCATAATCGTCTTCTCTCCATGCGTTGCCTTCTTAGTGCATACAATGTTTTTTGGCTTATTTAAGGCAATAACAACAGCACTCTTTGGCTTAATTTCCTTCTTTCCAACACGTACTATATCTTTCTCATCATCAATCTTCGTACCAAGAGTAGTTGTGAGAAAATTATTCACATACACCTCACCTTCTTCAATAAGCGTGTCAGCCTCACGACGAGAACAGTGTCCCGTTGAGGCAATATATTTATTAAGTCTCACAAGTGCCATACTACTTCGTCATACGAATAAAATCTTTCTCATCAAGAATCTTGATACCAAGCTTCTCTGCCTTACTCTTCTTCGATCCTGGTTCACTCCCACACAAAACCATATCAGTTTTTGCACTCACGCTTCCACTCACTTTCCCACCAGCTTGTTGAATGATACGTTTTGCCTCATCACGAGAATAGTGCTCCAGTGTACCAGTAATAACAAAAGTTTTCCCACTAAAATGCGGATTTTCACGAGAAATGAATTGCTCACGGGTAATTTTCACACCACCTTTACTGAGCCGATCAAGAAACTCTACCGAATCCTCATCCTGGAAATACGCATACAATGACTGCGCCACCTTATCACCAATCCCATCAATAGAAGAAAGATCTTCAAGGCTCAAAGAAGCAACAATATGAGAAAGCTCCAAAGGGGTAAAGTACTCAATCGTACTCGACACTTTTTCCACCTCATCAAAAAGACTCGTCTGCTCCTCTCGTTTCATCTCCTCCTTGGAAAGATGGACACTATGCATTTTCTTCACCATATCCTGAACCTCCTTCCCAAAATCTCGTGCCGTTTGTTCACCGACATACCGTATACCAAGTGAAAAAAGAAACCGACTCACAGGAAGTATCTTCGCCGTCTCAATAGCCTCCAAGAGATTCTTGGTGCGCTTCTCTTCAAAAAGATCCAGTGAATACACCTGTGAATACTCAAGAAAGAAAAGATCCGAAGCATCAGTTACTAAATCCTTTTCAATCATCTGATCAAGTATTTTTTCCCCCAAGCTGTCGATATCAAAACCCTTTCGAGAAACAAAATGAGAAAGATTCTCCTTACGCTGTGCAATACATTTCTTATTGGCACAACGCATAACAGCTTCACCTGCAGGTTTTACAAGATCACTTCCACACGATGGACAGTGTTTTGGCATATGGAATTTTTCCTCCTTTCCCGTACGAAGCTTCGTAATAACCTCGACCACCTCAGGAATAATATCTCCAGCCTTTTGCACCACAACACTATCGCCAATGCGAACATCTTTTCTCTCAATCTCATCCTCATTATGAAGCGTAGCACGAGCCACAGTAGATCCAGCAAGCTCTACAGGCTCAAGAAGTGCAACTGGAGTAATAGCCCCCGTACGTCCCACCTGCACAATAATATCCAACACCTTCGAAGCCGTCTGTTCAGCGGCAAACTTATACGCCATCGCCCATCGAGGAGCTTTTGCCGTAGAACCAAGTCGTTTTTGGTGCGCTACAGAATGCACCTTAATCACCACACCATCTATAAGAAACTCAAGTGAGTCCTTCATCTTCTCTGCCTGCTTCAAGAACTTTTCAATATCGGCAATATTATCACAAACAATATGGTGATCATCTACCTTCATGCCAAGCTCCTTAAGCCGATCAAGACTCTCTTCCTGCGTATCCATAGGGGGTCGAATCGTATAAAAAAACGCATCCAACTCCCTCGAAGCAGCAACCTTAGGATCCATTTGCCGTACCGTACCAGCAGCAGCATTGCGTGGATTCGCAAAATCTTGCCCACCCTGTTTTTGCAATTTCTCAAAACTTTTCTTCGACATAAACACTTCTCCACTAATCTCACCCGTAAAATCATCACGAAGTGCAAGAGGTATACTAGATATCGTTCGAATCGTATGCGTAATATCCTCACCATAGACCCCATTTCCTCGCGTAAGAGCACGTTTGAGTCGCCCCTTAGAGTAATGGAGGGTAATATTCAGACCATCAATCTTCAGTTCACACAGATAACGAAACTTCTCTTTCGGAAGAATACGCTTAAGACGCTTCTCCCATTCCACAAGTTCTTCAAAAGAGAAAACATCCTGTAAACTCTCCTTCTTGGTAATGTGTTTTACCTTCGCAAATTTAGAAGAAAGCACCGAGCCAACACGCTGAGTAGGGGAATCCGGGGTGATAAGATCGGGATATTCCTTTTCAAGATCTTCAAGCTCTCGCTTCATCTTATCCCTCGCCGCCTCACTCACATCACTCTTATTCAGTACAAAATATGAGTAATTCCAATCGCGAATGAATTCCCGAAGCTTCTCGATACGTTCTTGAGCCTCTTTTTGAGTCATATAAAGAGAAAAAAATCACATACAGTATAGAGAAAATACCGCTCTTTTGCGAAAGAAAAAGGGGTCTAAGGCCAAGAAAATCCCATTTCCGCTTGCAAAAAAGTACGTTTTCCTTACAATTACTGCGCTACGAAGGCGCCGAAAGCACATCCTTAAATACAGACCCATGACGAATAAATCATCTTCAAAACAACACGGACTTCATGACGCAGAAGGAAATAGACCCAAGTCAAAGCTCTACAAGCGTGCAAACAAGGCAAAAGCTCGTGTAAGAAAAGCAGCAGCAATAGAAGAACTTCAAGAGATGCTCCGGTCAAAATAAGACCGTTAAACCCAGATAAACAGAAAGTATCCATCGTTTACGATCGGTACTTTTTTTACGTTCCATTATTGTAAAATAGCCCATTTTCTGCTATAATGAAGAGATTCATTACAAAATAAATGGAAAAACCAGAACAAAAGGAACTCAAGCATAATGCGAAAGAAACCTTCAAAGAAGGTGCTGGCACGTTTTATGATGGGGTAAGAGAGATTCGCCCAGGAAAACTCCTTGGTGGATCACTCAAAATGCTCGCATCACTCCCTATGAAGGGTATGGAGATAGTTTCTGGTACAAGAAAAAAAATAAAAGATATTGGAGTACTCAATGAAAATCTACAAAGAGGCGCAGATATCTCAACAGAAAGGGGATTTAGTCGCGTCGATGCGAAGCTTCTTGGAACACAAAGTTCCGTAAGAGAGAAGATCCAAATGGTACTGAAAGATGGAAAGAATATCCTCTCAACAACCGTCATAGTTCCAGGAGGAAAAGCACCATGTCGCATGGAACGAGCAGATGGAAGTATTATAGATAAAGGAGCACAACTTCGAGACAATGAAGAAATTACAGCAGGTACGCAGATCACAGATCCAAACGCTTTCTACAGCTTCCTTGCAGGAAGAGCAAAGGGCGGAGGACATGGATTCTTTGGAACTATGGGGAGAATGGCAAAGAATGTAGGAAAACGAGCTTCACAAGTACTCATGACAGCAACGATGGGTGTAGCGACACTGGGTATTACAGCACTTGGAGTAAATTCACTTGCAGGTCTCTTTGGATCAGGAGTGGGAGCACTCTCAGCAGGGAACTTCCACACACTCGCTCTCGCAACAGCATTAAGTGCCAACCCAGTACTCATCGCAGCAGCACTCGCAGCACTCGGTATCACAGGATATGCGATGTATAAGACATGGAAAGAAACAGGGAAGATATTCCCAGAAGGAGCAAAGCCAATGTACGCTCTCAGTAAGAGTGGTAGCATGAACATGAAAGACCTCATGGCAGCACTCGATCAAAAAAAGGGCGTAAGCACATTCAATGCAAAATACAATATCACTCCTCAAGCAGGAGAAAACGGTATAGCGAAACAAGAAGGGGATATCATCCTCAGCATGCCATCAAGAGTAAGTGAGTTAAATGTTGTCGTCCAGGATCCAACGGATCCAGATAACTACGAGAACAAATTCATAGCTCCAGATGGTACCGCATACGATAGCAATAAAATACTTCCAGCTGGTACACGTATTCCTCATGGAACACTTTGGAGAAATGGAGGAAGTATCCCAGCACACTCAAAACACGAAGTGGTTGTAAGCTTTAGAGATCGCATGCTCAAAGAAGCAGATCTCAGAGCAGGAAAGAGTGTACGTATAGAAAACAGTTGTGAACTTCAAGCAAATATCGTACTCGGAGGAGCAACAACAATAAATGTAGATATAGAAGGCTTCCCAGCAAATACAAATCTTCCAGTAGGAACCGTTATACCAAAGGGTACAAAAATACCTGCTGGTACAGTTATTCCTGGAGGATCGCACATGAAGCAAGAAGAGCTCATGGAAGGGGATATGGATCTCAATACCACAGGTCAGGAGACAATTAAGTCTACTGGCTGGAAGATTGAACAACCAACAGTACTACGAAGAAATATAACCGTAACCGAAGGTGTAGATATTCCAAACAAAGCAGGAGTGGTAGATCTCGTCTATCTCAACAATGATGAAAAGATAGACAGAAAATCACTTGCAGTAAATGATCTTCCAAATCAGGTAAAAACAAGCAGAAAGGGATACACAAGATTCCTTCCAAAAGACCATATTATTCATGCAGGTACATTGCTTCCAGCAGGAACAGTATTGCCAGCATCAGTGACACTCGAACCACTCCATACCGATGACTACGCAGCAGGAAATAGTGTAGGTGCATTCCCAGTAGGAGTATATCTTACAGCAGATACGGCATGTACAAAGTCAACAGATATGCAAAAGATCGAAACAGAACTCGTAGCTCCTCCTGCCGGTGCAGCTCCTACTCCTACTACTACCAAGAAGCAGCTTCTCTTAGAAATATCTGATGACATCCCACAAGAGAAAAACACAATCGATCATACTTTTGTCGACCCAGTAAACAAAATCCGCATAGAAAAGGGTCAAAAGATTCCAAAAGGGACCAATATACCTGCAGAAGACGTAAATAAGAAAAAAATAGAAATACCAGCAGACCTCGTTATCCCTGGAGGATCACGATTCTATGTAAAAGAAGATACAGCCACAGCAGGAGCACCTCCATCACCTATGCCTGGCGCACCAGCGACACCATAAACCCTACAAAGAAATTAACTTAGCCTATGGCAGATAAACAAACCACACAACCGCAAGAGCCAAACAATGAGCCAACGCTTGCAGATAAAGCAAAGCAGACGGCGAAAGAAGATATAGATATGGCAAAAAAACGAGTCGAAGAGATGGGGTTTTTCCAGAAGATGAAATCAGCCTGGGCAGATCATGTAGCAAAAAATAAACAAAAAGAAATGGAACAAAAGAAAGCCAAAGGTGAAGGAGTAGAGCAAACTCCTACTCCTGTGCCAACAGAAGAATCAGTAACTCCGCAAGCAGAAGAGCTCTCTAAAGTAGAAGACAAAGTACAAGAACAGGTAGGAGAACTTGGAAAGAAGGAAGAGAGTGGCATGATAAACGTTGCAAAACTCTCTCCAGTAGAGAAGAAAGAACTCCTCGAAACAGAAAAACTCTACCAGGAAGGACTCGCCTCTATCCGTGATCTCATCGCACCATCTTCAGTAGATATTGAAGTAAGTAAGATGCGCGTCGGTGGTATGTGGGCAAAATCATTCTATGTCTATGCATATCCTCGTTACCTCGAAACCAACTGGCTCGCTCCAGTAGTAAACTTCGATGTCACTATGGATATCTCTATGTTTGTCTACCCATTTGAGTCGGCAAAGATTATGAAGGTACTTCGTAATAAAGTAGCTCAGATGAGATCAAACATCCGCATAGCAAAAGAAAAAGGAAGCGTAGAAGATCCTGCCGTAGAGACAGCGCTGCAAGATGCAGAAACACTTCGAAGAGATCTCCAAAAAGGTACAGAGAGATTCTTCCAATTCGCTATGTACTTCACGATCTACCACGAAGACGAAGAACAGCTAGACAAAACAGCAAAACAATTAGAAAGCATCCTTGGAGGAAAACTCGTTCTCACCAAGAGAGCAGATCTCCAGATGGAACATGCCTTCTCATCAACATCACCTATAGCTCTCGACGAGCTCGATGTAACGTTGAACATGAACACAGGACCGCTTTCAACAACATTCCCATTCACATCATCAGAACTCACTTCAAACGAAGGTATTCTCTACGGTCTCAACAGACACAATGACTCTCTCGTAATCTTCGATAGATTCTCACTAGAAAATGCTAACTCAGTCATATTCGCAAAATCTGGTGCAGGGAAGTCCTACGCCGTAAAACTTGAAGTACTCCGTTCATTGATGTTTGGAACCGATGTCATGATTATCGATCCAGAAAATGAGTACCAGGCACTTGCAGATACCGTTGGCGGTACCTATATACGCGTGTCACTCAACTCAAACGAAAAGATTAACCCATTCGATCTCCCACTCCCATTAGAAGGAGAAGATATAAAACCTGGAGATCTCTTGCGAGAGAATATTATAACCCTCCATGGACTCTTAAGACTCATGCTCGGAAGCATAACTCCAGAAGAAGAGGGGATATTGGATCAAGCCCTCATAGACACCTATGCGCTCAAAGGAATCACCATGGAAACAGAAAACCCAGGTGAGATAGAGCCACCAACCATGGGAGACCTAGAAAGCGTACTCTCAGGTATGAAGGGGGCAGAAAGCTTACGACAAAGAACACAGAAGTTCACCAAAGGAACCTATGCAGGTATCTTTAATGAAAAAACCAACGTAGATCTCAAGTCAGGTCTCATCGTATTCAACATACGTGACCTCGAAGACGAACTCCGACCAATAGCAACCTTCATCATCTTGAACTACATATGGAACCGTGTTCGCTCAAGCCTCAAAAAACGTCTCCTTATCATAGATGAGGCATGGAGCATGATGCAGCACGAAGACAGTGCCAAGTTCCTCTATGGTCTCGCAAAGAGAGCTCGTAAGTACTTCCTCGGTGTATCAACCATCACACAAGATGTAGAAGACTTCGTAAAGAGTGAATATGGAAAACCTATTATTACCAACTCATCAATGCAGCTCCTCCTTAAGCAGGCACCTGCAGCGATTGAACCCCTTACCAAGATATTTAATCTCACCGAAGGTGAGAAATACATGCTTCTCAACTCTGGAGTAGGACAAGGACTCTTCTTCGCAGGAAACAAGCACGTAGCGATACAGATCATCGCATCATATGGAGAAGATAAAATAGTCACAACCAACCCAGAACAAGTGATAAGACAGCAAGAACAAAATGGAACATCAAATGCTAATAAAAAAGCAAATGGATAATCTCCACAACACTCCTATAAACCAAGAAAACATACTTCTTCCAAAGAGGGATGTCTACATGGCTATAGAGGTAAAAACATTTGCAGAAAGTGTCAAAGACAAGGTCATCACAGATGGTTCAATGGTTGAGTGGGCAAACAGCATGTACCAAGAAGCCGTGAAAGATGCAGAGGAGCACGAAGGAGTCAGTGATATGACTCAACTCCAAGAAGGAGGTCAAAGACTCAATGAAACCGTGACAGAATACGTTGCAGGTCGTAACTCAGTACTGGCAGGAAGTGCCATATCACGAGCAGTCTTCTTAGATAAAGTGATTGGAAACCTCGACGATACCCAAGTAGAAAGTGCCGTGGTAATACCGCTTCGCATCAAAGAAGCAATCAATAAAACACTCGCACAACTCTCTACACAATCTATCGATCTCTACATCCGTCAGGGTGAAGCCAACGACGAAGTGTTTCAAAGAGAATTTGCACCAGGTGCGTTCGTGCTCATACACGATGCACTCGAGACAAAGATCATGGATCAAGGAGAAGCGCTCGGAAGAGCTATAGAGCAACCACGTGCCATAGATATCCTGAATCAATGGACTCAGGAGCTCCTCGTAGATACCCAAAGACAGATCAAAGACGCTACCTCAGGTGTATTTGGGTGGGAGTGGAATCACACAGACGTAAGCCTCAGTGAAGCAAGAACCATACGAAGTCACATCCTAAACACAAGAGAACTTCAAGGAAATAATGATGAAATAGACGACATGATCAACGCAGCAAGAGGTACAGGGATAGAAGAAGTAGCTATCATGCGTGAAGCAAAAAAGAAAAGCATGGAGCAATTTGCAGACAGACTCGCTTCAGCAAATAGTGCATGGATGAATATATCCGTAGCGGAAGATACAACTCCTGAACAAGCAGCAAACACATCAGCACAAAACCTCGAAGTCGCAGGAATTCACAGAGATATCTTAAACCAGCTCGGACCAAACCCTATGGTCTGCAAACTTGGTGAAAGAGTCTATGTAACATGCACATCAGGTGGAGAACGTACATGGTTCGTCGCAGAACTTGCGATGCTCAGAAACCCAAGTGACTCACAAGTAGACGATCCAAAGAGCATCTTCGAATCAAGAACAGAAACAAACGGAAGAGAAGAGTTCCTAGATGATCTTCAATCAGCAACAAGTATGCCAGATGAACTCAAAGAACAAATAGCTATCATCCTAAACGACCCAGAACAACTCAAAGAGGTCATAGGAGAAAGGCTAACATTACAGCAAGGTCTCGACTTCACAGCGGATCAACTCAGCAATCAACAGTCACTCATAGCCTCTATAGACAGCTCATTAGACAACGTAGTAGGAAACAGTTACAGAACAATGATCAACAGATACCGACTAAATTTCCTTGGAAACGATCTTATAGAATCTGCCATAAGTGAGAAAAAAGAAGCTATATTAGCAGTGATATCTCAGATGGATTTCCCAAGTGCTATGGCGGGTATCAATGCCCAGAGTCGAGAAGACTTTGACAGCTCAAATCCAGAAGGGGAGTACCCTGGTGATCATACAGAATTCAAACTCATGGTATTCGAAGGAGGAAGAGTCGTAAGACTCGTGCCAAAAGAAGCACGTGAGTATGAGAAGTACCGTTACGCAGGTGCAGTCCAAGACAGTATTAAAAATAAAATACGTCAGGAGCTCGAGAATCCATTCTTAGGCATTCCAGTGATTGGAGGTCTCTACGCAATGGTATCGAAGTTTAAACCAATGAAAGACGCTTTTAGAAGCTTCCTAGGTCCTCTCGCATCCAAGTTCTTCGGAGTAGAAGTACCACCAGAGATTGAAGGTGGGCCAGAGGCTATCGACGCAGAGATAGAGAGACGTACACAAGAACAAATGAATGCAGTTCTTCCTATGGCAGAGGCAACCCTCTATCATCAAGCTTCGCCAGAAGATCTCTTAAGCCTCGCACAAGATGGTATCTCAAGCGAAGAAACCAACAACAAAGGAGCACTCATTCTCAATCAAGACATCTCTGAGTTCACGGGAACAATAACCATACCAGTAGGACAGAGTATCCGCTTCGCAAACAATATAGATATCGCAGGGGCGCAGGGATACAACGAAGAAACCTTTAACAATGCATCTCGCATTGAATCTATCTATATTCCACGTGATGCACAGCCACTTACGATATCACTCGATAAACAAAACATAGCTCGTTACTCAATCATCCCAGAAGGGGCAGTGATACAAGCAAGTGAGATAGAACAAGAAGCTCCAACACAGGAAGTTGAAGCCGAATAAACATGAACGAGATATGAAATAGAACGTGCTAGGAGTGGCACAGATATAAACAGAAGCTTATCATAAGCTCCTTTTTATTTTCTAACCTTTTTACTATGTCAGAAAAAGGTACGATCCAAGACCTCAAGGTCTGGACAAAAGCAAGGGAGCTCAACAAAGAAATCTTTGTGCTCTCAGACAACAAGATGATCGCATCAGATACCGATCTCCAAAGAAAGATGCGCTCACTTTCACTCTCTATCCTGACAAACATCACCAAAGGATATGAGAAGAGAATGTCGAAGCCAGACTTCGCACGGTACGTAGAGTACACCAAAGGAGCATGCTTTGGTCTCCAGGCGTTCCTCTACCTCCTCCAAGACCTCAAGCGTATCTCAAAGAAGCAATTCGATATCATCCAATCTCAGACACTCGATATCATCAAGATGTCTGCAGGACTCAAGAAGTTCATTGAGACCCCAAAAGCCAAAGAAACGAAGTAAAGAAAGAGTCAGCCATAAAGGAATACCTCTTCGTATACACGGAGAGGTATTCAGAGAGAACAAAACTATAGGGAACACACAACGAGATACTACACCTTCTTGAGAACAATAAGCGTAATATCATCCATCTGTTCAGAGCTTCCCATAAACTCACGTACATGAGCAATGATCGCATCATGTATCTCTTGAGCCGTTCCTTTCGATCCAATCTGTTCAATAATCTCAGTCAAACGTTTCATACTAAACTGTTCCTTATTCTGATTCCATGCTTCAGGGATACCATCCGTATAAAGAATAAGAAGATCATCATTTTGTATACAAACCTCTTCCTGAGTCATAAGCTCATGAATATCCGGTACCATACCAAGTGCCATACCACCCTTCTTCAGGATCTCAGCCTTACCTTCCGCTGCCTTAAAGTGCAGCACCTGATCGTGTCCCGCATTCGTATAACGAAAGCAGTTATCACGAGGGTTCCAAAGCCCCATAATAGCCGTAACAAACACATTCGGTCGAGTCTTCTTATGGATAACCGTGTTCATATCCGAGAGAAGGTGATCCGTTTGCGTATGGATATGAGAAAATGTGTAGACGAGTGAGCTCGTAATAGCCTCCACAAGTCCAGCAGAGACACCATGTCCCGTAACATCCCCAATAAACACCATAAGATCATCATCCTTAGAGATAAAGTCATAGTAGTCACCTCCAATTTCACTTGCAGGGACAATGCTTGCAGCGATATCGAGTCCTGCAACCTGTGGGATAGATTTTGGAATAAGATCTTTCTGGATCTGTGCAGCAAGAGAGATCTCATGATCGAGTCGCTCCTTCACAAGAAGATCCTTCGTATTTTTCTTGAGATCTTTAGCCATCGTATTAAACGTCGTAGCAAGTACGCCAATCTCATCATGAGTCTGTACAGTAACTTCCGTATCAAGATCACCCTGCGCAATACGTTCAGCACCCGCACGAAGCTTCTCAACCGGTCGTATAATCTGTCGTACAAAAAAGAGTGAAACAATAATTCCAATAAGAATACTCGCAACAATCATAATCCCAAGTCGGTAGCTTGCATCCAAAATATTCTGATCTACATTGCTGTACGATACCGTGTACTCAATACCAAAAGTTTCCTCAGGTATCGGATACACAAGCGTCTTAAAACGACTCGTACTCATATCACTCTCAAGACTTTTACCTTCACGATCTACAGGAAGGAAAACACCCTGTGCATTCTTCTGAAAATATATAAGCGAACCATCATCAAGACGAATCGAAGGCTTCACATCAAGAAGTCGTGAAACAAGGGTATCTTCATTGATCGTTCTCTTTGGTCCTACATACTGAGATGATCTCTCTGTCTGACTATCAAACAAAAGCTCACCATCCTTAGAAATAACACGAACCTTCGTGATATCAGTATTACGCTGAAGAGAGCGAAGCACTCCTTGTGAGAAAGAAATAAACTCCCCACCTTGGAATTTCTTTGTAAAGTCAGTAGCAATAGTACTCGAAGCAAAGTCAGAAAAGTTCAAAGCATCCCTCGAAACATTCGAAGTCAACGTTTCAACATTTCTCTGAATCATAAAATACCCACTCACAGACAACGTAAGAATGAGAATGAGGATCATCAACACACTAAATTTTGAGCGTAAACTCCGCATAATAACTAATTACGTGTACAAACACCATTCACAAATGCCGTATCAAAGAGAGGAACACCAGGTGCACTCCCAAGAATCCGAGATATATCCAGAAGAGTTTCACTACGGTTATCGTCAGTCAGCTGATCAAGAAGCTGCTCAACACGAGTATTCAAGTACCCCGTATTATACACACCATCACGTGCAACAAATTGACGATAAAATTTCAATGCTGTCGGAGTCGATTGGAAATCTACTCGAGTAAGATACATATCACCTTCCGATGCAGACATCTTCTCGAGGAGAACCTCATCAGACACCGCAACGAGATCAAAAACAACACCATATGGCTGCACCATATGGGCCAGATTGGCAGCCAGTGCAACATCCCGGAAGCTCGTATAAAGAGTAATACGTTCAGGAATATCAAGTGTTTGAGGCTCAGCAGGAGTAAGTACTGCCAAAGGATCATATCCTTCCATACCAGGTGAGGCGAATTGAGAAAGAAGTACCGATCCTGGATAACTTTCAAGGAGCCTATCACGACCAAGAAGTACCGCATTACGAACAATTGTATAGATATCATTATCTAGATTCGAAACATTACGAAGGAGGAAGTACGGTTGAAGATTCTGTGAAGCATCAAGCTGACAGTATGGTCGAAACGGATCAATGTACTCTCCTGGTATATTATAAATTTCTAACGAATCTTTCTCACGAAGATACTGAATAGACCGAGAAACAGATCGAAATGGACTCGTAAGGAGAGAGACAACATACGTCACATTGGGCTGATCACCATAGTAATGAGCAAAAGGTATCAGACGAATCTCACTACTCGAACCCGGCTCACTACGACTATTAAGGAAAGAGAAAGGTCCCGTCCCAACCCCCATCGCAGATTTCGAAGGGGTAATATAGAGAGTAGAAAGCGTTGCAAGCAGCTCACTATCACGCGTAACAATCTCAAAAGTATTCTCCTCCTCATTGAAGTTTTGGAGCGTACTCGATTGTAGATCAGGATTCATAGATCGCTCAAAAGAGCTCACAATATCCTCAAAATCAAGAGATGAACCATCATGAAAAGTGACCCCAGGACGAAGTCGAAGCTGCCACACCGAAGCATCGTCTTCCTGACGAAGAAGTCCAAAACTCGATGCCAAATCAGGCATAATCGTACCATCCTCCTGCCTTACAAGAGTACTGTAAACAAGAGAATAAAAAGGACGAAGCTCACTCTGATTCAAATAAGGATTATCAATATTCTCCTGAGAATAAATCACCATATGTCGCTCCTGTGTAGGAATATGATTACTCTGAAGCACATCAGCCGTAAGAGATGAAAAATCAAAGCGATATGACAAATATCCAGCGATAAGCACTATCTGTATAAGCACCAGTAAACTGGCAATAAAGTAGCGTTTTCGAGAGAAGAGAGATGGCATATTTCTATGAATTATATCTATTCATTATACCACAAAAAAGCCCCTTTTTAAAGGATATATAGCCGTTTTCGAAAGAGATATATCGGACAATTATCAGAACCTTTCTACAAAAGCTACACATTGATGGATGGTAGAGGTTATAGGCAAAGCAATCACTATGCTTGCAAAATTACAAGAACAGTGGCATATTAAGCTCATAATTTTAAAACCACTAGTCTAAAAATAAAGGAAATGATGCTTACTATAATTCAATAAAAAGCCATTATGAAAGATTTCGATGCATGGAATATTAAAAAAAGGCAAATTAACGACAAGGATAAAGGTACTTATGTGAAGGAAAGAGAAATTTGGTTTACCTCAATTGGGCACAACATAGGATATGAACAAGACGGAAAGGGTGATGAATTTCTTAGACCTGTCATTGTAATAAAACGTTTTAATGCACATGTTTTCTGGGGAGTGCCACTCACAAGCACACAAAAAGAGGGGAAATATTATTTCCCTTTTATTTTTAAAGGGAAAGAAAGTGTAGCTATCATATCTCAATTAAAACTTTTTTCCTCAAAAAGAATGGTAAGAAAAATGGGCATCATGAGAAAGGATTATTATGATACACTTTGCAATAATTTGATTGGCTTAATGGTTCAGTAAACAACCACCGGACACTGTCCGGTGGCTTTGTATTTGCCGGCCATGCCGGCTGAGCGGCTGTGGTTTATGAAG